>PVKA01004695.1:0-96751 GCA_004027165.1 Ctenomys sociabilis
ACACTCTTAATTCACTGATAAGAGATATCTGCTAAAATAATATCTGTAAATATAATATCATGTATGCACCTTGTACAATACCAAAACGTTATGAAAACAGTTTGCAATGTATTAATTCATTGAATGTGTATGGTTAAGGTGTCTTGAAACTGTCTGATTGACATTTGTATTTTAATAAAATAAAAATAAATGAAAAAAATAAAAAATAAAAAAACTGTCATTATTTACAGATGACCTGTTCCTCTGCTTACAAAATCTGAAAATTTTCATGAAAAGACTCTTAGAACTTATCATCAAATTCAGCTGTGTAACAGCATACAAAATAAATACACAAAAATCAGAACCATTTCTGTACATTAATAATGAGCTCCCTGAGAAAGAAATTAGGAAACCAATACTATTCACAACAGCATCAAGAAAAATAGATACTTAGAAATTAACCTAGCCAACGAAGTGAATGACCTCTAAAATAAATCACTATGCCACTCTGAAAAAGGAAGTTGAAGAAGACATAAGAAAATGGAAAGATAACCCATCTTCCCAGACAGGCAGAAACAATATAATCAAAATGATTATGCCTCTAAAACTCGTACAATGACTTGACATAATCTCAATCAAAATACCAATAAAATTTCTCACAGAGCTAGAAAAACAATAAACCCCATATGGAATAAGAAGACACCCAGAATAAAAATAAATCTATCCTAAGAAGCAGAAGAAAAGTAGGAAACATCCCAACCTCCTATTTATAACTATATTACAAAGCTATTATCATAAAAGTAGCATAGTACCAACACAAACACAGGCCTGTGGATCAATGGCACAAAATGAAAGAAACAGAAATGACTAGCCCTATTCAGCTACTTGAGCTTTAACAAAGAAGTAAAAAAGTATACACTGGAATAAAGATACTCTCTTTAGTAAGTAGTGCTGGGAAAACTGGATGTCCACACACAAAATGTTGAGTTTAGATCCATGTATGTCATCATGTAGAAAACTAAGATTAAAATGAATAAAAGATCTAAATGTTAAAACAGAAACACCTAATATGTTGGAAGATCAAGCAAGTACAACTCTTGACAATATAGCTTAAGCAAGGGCTCTGTGACTAGAACCCCAATGGCACAAAAAATAATACTGAATATCAACAAATGGGATCATATTATATTTAAATGTTTCTGCACAACAAAGGATACAATTAAAAGAGTGAAGAGATAACCTATAGAATGGTAAAAGATTTTTTGCCTACTGTACCTTGGGCAAAAGACTAACATTTAGAATATATATAAATCAATTAGATTCCCCATAATAAAACACCCATCAATAAAAGGGCAACCCACATAGATACTTCTCAGAAGAACTACAAATGTCCAATAAATAAATGAGAAAATGCTTCCCACTGCTGACATTAGACAAGTGCAAATTAAAACAATACTGAAATACCGTCTTACTCCAGGAAAAATGGACATCAACAAGAAATCAAATAACAGTTGCTGGTGAGAACATGGGGGAGAAAGATCACTTCTACATTGTTGGTGGGAATGGAATCTAGGACAGCCATGGTGAGACTAGTATGGAGCTTCCTTATAAGCTTAAAAATAGAAATTCCATTTGACCCCGCTATTCTCCTTCACGCTATCCTCCTAAGAGAATTAAAGTCATCATATTATGGGTATCCATTCATGTTTATAGCAGTTCCTAATAAATGAATCATGGAAACAACCTACACATCCGTCAACAAATGAATAAATAAATAAATAAAGCATGACAGTTATACCCAATGTACTACTTCGAGTATAAGAAAGTAGTAGTGAGTACTCCTTTGCCATAAGAAAGATATATGAGGAACATTTGTAGGTAAATGGATCCTGAGACTATACCATTAAATGAAATAGACAGACAGCCTCCCCAGCACTGGGAGTACAGGCCTGTGCCACCATGCCGGGTTTCAAGCCAGCACAGCCCACCCAAGGTTCTAGGATTCAGCACACCATGCAGTACTGGGGATCAAACGTAGGGCTTTGTACTTTCCAGGCAGGCATTTAGATCATGGAGCTGTCTTGCCAGCCCCAACATCCCTAATTATTAATTAGAAGACTGGAAAGCAGACTTATTGTTCTTAGCTCCACTGTGGTACTTTTTAGATGAATTAATTTAGTGCATTTTTCCTCTTTTCTTCTTCATCAACACCAGTTGGCCCACCGTCAGTTCTATTCTAGACACTGGAGCAAAATTAGAACTGTTCAGCAAAAGATTTAGGAAAGTAATGGTGGGAGAATCTAGCCTCTGGGCACAATGGGACATCAGAGTTTTGGAAGTGAAGGCAGTGCAGATCATGGGAAATCAGCCAAAAGGGGCAAATAATGTTGTCAGGCAACCCAGCACCCCAGTCTGAGAGAAGGTAAACATAGGCCTTAGGGAGCTTGCCAACAAAATCTAGGTCCATTCAATTCACCACACAAAGTTTACAGGCATAAGCATGATGCTATTTGAAGGCAATAGGGTTAAAAACATTGTCGTTTGATGCTGGTCAAACAGGACATAGCGACAAATCAACGGAGATCTGGAGCAGATGGTTCTGAGGCCAGAGACCAGGTTTCTGAGGAACGGATCAAGACCAGAAAAACAAAAATTCCAGTCAAGGGCCAGCCAAATAGCTTAGCAGATTAAAGTGCCAGCCCAGGCCCTGGGCGTACTGAGACGGCAATTGGAACTGAGTGTCGTGACATGTGTCTGTCATCCCAGCTCTTGGGAGGCTGTAAACAGGTGGATCACTATGAGTCTGATCTAGTAGTGAGACCCTGAACACAAATGAACTCCAACCAAACAAGACTCAAGCCAGGCGTCCACGTCCTAAGAAAATCCTAAATCTTGAGCCAGAACTTGAGTGTACATCAACCGGGTGTAGATTAAGGAAAGACTGAGCTTTCATGAAGAGGTGATTGTGTTTGCTTCAACTACACTGCACATTAGCAGAACAAACACACTTAACTAGAGCCTCTCTTCATTGTACGAGAAGATACTCCTTCATCTGCTTAGCACCAGATCAGTTGGTTGGTAGGACCACATCTAAGAAAACAGGCTGCACTGGCCACAGTTGGGCAAGGATGTGAAGATCAGCAGCTGACCAACATGCTATCCCCACACCAATGAAAAATATTCCCTCAAAGGCACAGTGAGTAGAACAGGGATTTGTAGTGACCCTTCCATGCAGCTCTCTCCATGTGGCTACTCTGGAAGAAACCTACATGAAATAAATTTATAGTAACATGCAGATAAATAAAGATGTATGAACTTCTCAAAAAAGGAGTTTCCTGAGTCTCTCTTACTAAAAGGGCATTACTGTCTACAAAACAGTCTTACAGGAAGAGAAGCAAGAAAATTAATGTCTTTCATCATATAAAGGGAACTGCAGGAGATTGGGAGAGGACACATAATAGTACTTAATTTGGTCAAATAGAGCCTGGTTGTTTAGAACACTTATTTAAAAATCACTCTCAAGAAAAAAAGAAATTTTCCAAACATGTATCTACCTAGAAGACTGTATCCTGTGGCAAAGCATCAAAGAAAACCAAATAATCTGAGGACTCATTCAGTTCTTTAAAAATTAAGCCAGTCAAACACATTATTTTTCAGTGTCCCACATTGGGATGTAGCCAGGAGGAACATTCCCTTCTCTGAAAGTAAAATGTGCATCCTGTGGATCCAGTTAGGTTTTCCAGAGTACCTGGCAGATAGCGGCAATAACCACATAGACAAAGTGAAATTAAAAGTCAGATCATTTTCCAATGAGAAAGAAATGGATCCAGTCAACCAAGAAAGTGCCTTTGTTCCTACAAGTTCCAAAATTTTCAACAACTTCATTGTTATCTCCTGCAGGAAAATCCCCTAAAATGTTGGGATTCATGAAATTGGTGTGGTCATGTAAGCCAGGGCTGGTGAAGCTGATGGGAAGGAAAGATCTGTGATGGAGAAGACATTTTCTTGAGTGATTCCCCATTGTGATAAACAATGGTGGATCTGTGTTGATTAGTGTCCCTCATACTGGAGGTGCCCAGCAGAAGCAGCGCTAGGTAGATTACAGGAACTGCCACTGGAAGAGAGAGCTCATGGCTCTGGCCTCAAGTACCTTGAAAACACTTAGTTTCCTTCCTTCTCTGGTTTCTGCTATGAAAGGATATTTTTGATTGGTTCACTGCTATGACCAAAGATACAGATGACACTAGAGAGGACACCGAGGACTGAGGAACACACCCTATGGCTGCTGGGTTCTTCACCCTCTCTTGCATAGTACTCAAGTTTACTCACATTTTCCATCAAGAGCCCTTATGAGAAAGAGAATGGAGCAGGATGATTTCCTGAGAGGGGTAAAATAATTCCAGGCATATGGATTTATACCAGCAGAACATCTGCTTTACAGATTCTCAATGTAACACAGTATATAAAAGCTTGGTAGCCTTGAAACTAGGGACATCAGCTCTGAGTTTGATCAGGAAAACAATGACACTCAAGCAGTTGTAGCTGAAGTACTTTTTTTTTTTTCAAGGAATCTGGAAAGTAAAGAGAAAGGCTAATCTGTTTGATAAAAGCAATATTTACTGGCTTATTTCTGCCCAAAACATGGTATTGTGCTCACTAATTACCTGTAAATGTTGCATATGGACTTGTCCTCCATTTGCTACTTAAGATCAGCAAGCTTTCAAGGAGAGTGGAAACTACTTATGGCTTTAAGGAGTATATGCCAGCTGTCCAGCTAGAGACACTGAAAGAACACAATAAATATTTGTTCATTTATAGACCATCGCTGGATATTGTTCAGTATCCCAGAAATGAAAGATTTAGCTACATTGTGGGTTTTCAAGGGAATGGATTTAATGAAGGACACATGATGTATAGGATTGTTTTAGAATAGGCACCCGAATAGTCAAATGCAAAAGAGTGCAGAAGATCTGTTCACACACACTACAAGCCCAAGGAGCCCAGGTGAGGGCCTGGACCCCACAGCAATGTCCTGCACAAGTCCAGCTGAAGACCTAGAGCCTACGGCAATGCCCCCACACATTTAGCTGGAGGTCTACAGCCCACTACAGTGTCTCATATAAGTTTTTTGTTTCATGGATCTGTACTGGGATGGCTCAAAGGTCAGTGGGAGAAGCTAGAAAGTTTGCACCAGCAGGGTGAGAGATATGCACCAGAGCCAAGAAAGAACATGCGAAGTAAAGACCAGGGCTCTGTCAAAAAGAAAAACAGAAGCCGGGCGTGGTGGCGCATGCCTGTAATCCCAGCACTCGGGAGGCGGAGGCAGGAGGATTGTTGTGAGTTCGAGACCAGCCTGAGCTACAAAGTGAGCTTGAGGCCAGCCTGAACTGCATAGTGAGACCCTGTCTCAAAAAGACAAAAAAAAAAAAAAAAGAAAAGAAAAACAGCCAACCTCAGGAACAGCAAGATCCTAAGCTCTTCCAATGGTAACAACCGAGTTCACATCAGGAAAGGCAATATGAAAAGTTTCTCCAGGAGAATCAGCAGCACCCCCTTTCTCCTCCAGTTCTTTTTTTATGCTGTTGGTAACACAATTCACTGTCAACTTAGTGCAGTTGGGTGTTACAAGTTGACACAAGTTGTCAATCGAGCATATATGCTAAAGTGCATATGAAAACCCTGGATTTCAGGTACTTTCTATTAGGGTTTCTGGATCTGAGAAAGCCTAACAATTTTCAAAAGTATATTTAATTCCAATATTTCTATCAACATAGGAAATAACCTTTGAAAGGTTTTGGGAATGAATAATATAAATTCTTAATAGTTATGTGTAATATTTATTCTCATACATTCATATACAACATAAATCTTTTTCCCTTAATCTTAAATGGATGTTCATTTCTTCGATAGTTCACCTCAAAGAGATCAATTAGCAAAAGCCATTTTCTAAAATTAAGTTTTAGTTTCCATCTCTTTACACATGATGAATAATAAATTCTTCAATTTTCAAATTTGTTGATTTTAAGCAGAACGAATGTTGAGCAGACCCAAATTTTCACATAATTGATTTTTAAGCAACCTATTTCTACAAATACTTCTTTTGGAAAATATGCATTAAAATGATATGAAGATAATATCAACTCACCCGCATAGAAATATGTTGTAAACACTATTTTGTATTCTTAGCTAAGCAGGATTCTTTTCAAACCAAAAATCTTCTAAACAAGTTACTTATATAATTTTAGAGTCAAACAGAAAATCACCAAGCATTCCACTCTGTGCTTCAGACCAACTGGCTCGCACATCATGGTGCTGCTTCACAGTGTAGCCAGAGTTCCCACTAAGATAATTGGGTCAGAAAGGAAGTTTGTCCCGGTATGAATAATAGCGTATCACTTGAAATATTATATCTTTTCTGTGACATTATTTTTTGGTTGTTGGTTTGTGATAATGGAGCTGAAATGTACCTGAGCTAGCATCTAACTAATGAATTAAACTAGAGACCAAAGTAGCGGTATGGTCTACTCCTGTCTACAGCCATACCACCCTGAACATGCTTGATCTCATCTAATCTACTCCTCTGCTTATTCCATGCAACATTATTATGGCATTTTCAGTTTATTGCAGAAAATTATCAGAATGCTTTCCTCCATACTTAGAACTGAAAATCCAGATGACATATTTTTAAAGAGTTTACATCTAATTTTCTAAATGCTATGGGGGGATATCTCTGCCCCAACTGTTTGGAAAAATGTCCTTGCACTACTCGGAACACCTAAAGGTAAGAGAGGATGGGAACCTAGAAGAGAGAGGACTAGGAAAGATGCTCCCTTCCTGGGTGGCAGCAGGCTCAGGCACCTGAAAGATGGAAACCTCCATGTTTCTCTTAGGCATGTTCTCTTCACTTACCTTTTTGGAATCACTCACATCTGACCCTTCCTGCTCAAGAACCCTTGCAGCTTTAAACTATTGCCCCCTTTCTCATGCTTCCTTTCTTCGGATACTGCTAGGGATTGCACATGTTTTAATAAATGATTTGATGACCTCACCTGTTTCTATGAAGTTTCATGAATTCAGTTCCTTGGTTCATCATGGTGACTGAAGCACTATATGTGTGTGTGTGTGTGTGTGTGTGTGTGTGTGTGTGTGTGTGTGTGTGTGTGTGTGTACACATACATATATATTTTTTCTCAAATCAATATATACTTTTATAATATATAATTTCAGGCATAATAGAGAAATTCATGCATATGGGATTCCTCATGTGTTTCATATATGGATTCTCAGCGTTATGGAGATGAGGTGTGTCTGCCTAGAGTATATGTTGATCGAGTTTTAGGTGACTAATAGATTTTGCTTTTCCATGATGTCAGCTTCATCCACTCTAAGGACCTGGTGGCCTGTTTATTGATTCAATATCCATCTTTAATGTCATCCTGCTGTGATCCCAGTACAATTACTATTTGTTTGTCTGTTGCTTTGTTTGTCTTTCCATTTGCTAACAATTTCTTTAGAAGTTTTTACATTCACGGTTCATTAGTGCTTTAAGCAACAGGGATCTAGAAAACAGAACATTGATTTTGCTTATGAAAACCTGAATTATTCCTATTACTAGTTGTGTGACCTTGCCGACTTCCTAAAATTCTTCTACAAGGTAGAATTTTCTACTGTACTGTATGAAAGTCTGAAGGTAATATCCACTTCGTAGGTTGTGTGTCAGAGTGGGTGGGAGCTGGTGGACCATTCCCATAATCACTTCACCTCAAGGAAGGCAAGTGGTTAAATGGCAGGCGCTACCTGTGAGGCTTGGGAGGAATGTGGGCCCTAAGTACTAAAGTGGCAACATGGGTGACAAACACATGCCACACTTGATATCAGGTATGATTTGTTTAACTTTCAAAACCACATCAGGTAGCTTCTCTGCCCTCCACAGGGCCACCACTGATTGAATTTAACCAGTCTGCACTCAATATAGTGGAGAAGCAAGATCTATAAGTTTGCTCACTCAGTGAAGTTATTTATATAAAGTATCAACAAGTGGGTCTAGTTCTGTTTGTCACCATCTTTTCCATCCTTTTGAAGCACATGGTTTATGATAAGGCTGCACCAAAGGCATCCAGCAGAACTTAAACTGGAAAACATTTTAATGTTTTAATCTGTGGCTTTTGTTATTTGTGACAGAAGGCAACATCTGACCTGGTTTTTCTTTTTCCATAGTCAATAGGACTGTTTGATTTGAAAGGAAGATTCAAGTGCAGTCAAAGAAAAATGCTAGAAAGGCAAAGAAGGAAGTTTCAAATTAAAGAAGAATGGAGTGGGAATTGCGAGGAAATACAGATCAAAGTGATACTGTTCAGGAGAGAAGGGATGAAATAAAAAACACAGAAAAGCAGGAAGCCCAAATACAGGGTGAAAAACAGAAAGGAAGAAAAATATGTTTTCACTTACTGTATTTAGGAAGGATATTTTAAAAGGTCCATGATGTCACTTCTATGTCAGTATACCAAGGATGTTTCATAAAACATGATTGTGTTCCTTTATTCCATTTTTCTCAGGTTAGCTCCCCTACAGATTTAATTTTTAAGTGTACATAGGTTAGTGTGTACATATATTTAGTATAAGTTTCACAGGAAAACATTGAAATTATTTAGTGGCTTTTTTTAAATCGGCACTTCCATTGGGTTCCCTTAAGAACAACCCTAAAATAAAGATCTAACTTTACCTTTTCATTTTATGTCCCATGAAGCCATTTATCATGGAACTTAAATACAATCTTTCAAATGCAAGTACTAGCAAATACATGTGTACTTCTAAGAAGTACAAATCTTTACTTTATGAATACCCAAGCAGCAATGGTAGCCCTCTGCAGTAACGATGTCTCTCCATAACAATGTCTGTTTCCTTCACAGGTTTGCTAATCTGATCATAATACTGGAAGAATTACAGTTACTTTTATTTTTATTTTTTTCAAATCTGCACATTTGCTTGAGTTATAAGGTTTTGTTTATGTGGCTGGCCAAACAGCTCAGCAGATTAAAGTGCCTGCAAGGAGGAGAATGGGTTTGATCCCCAGGCCTGTCATGCTGACCCTGCCTCTGGGACACACTGAGACAGTAACTGAGACTGGGTGTGATGGAGCACACCTGTAATCCTAGCACTTTGGAGTCTGTAAATAGGAGAATCACTATGAGTTCAGTCTAGTAGTGAGACCCTGAACACCCTGTAGATCCTTCCTTAAAAATAAAAAAATAAAAAATAAAAAAAAAAGCAAAACAAAAAAAAGGTTTTGTGTAGAAAAACATAAATAGGTATTTCCTTTGGGCCAAACAATATCATCTTGTGAGCTAGTCTCCCCTAAATGAGCCCTGATCGAAGATGGTCTTCTAGACTGCATGTGCTACAGCCCGCACGTGGCCAGCCCAAGGTCTGGGACCTTCTCAGTGCCTGGTCCATACTCCACGTTGGGACCCAACAGAAAGCACAATTCCCTGGAGCACCTCGTAGTCAACACTGGATTCAACTTGTAACAGGCTTCTCTGGGTTAGTTCACATTCCAGGAGGGAGAGCCACTGTGATGCATGATATGAATTATTCCGGGTCTATGAATCTCATATACACATGCAATCACAAAGCCCTACAGAGGCTTGCACTAGGTCAAGGTGAGCAGATTAACGTATATGGATTAGTGGAATGCCATGCAGTCAGGACAGTCTATGTTCCAAAGTATTTAAAATATATCATAATAACTGTAAACAGTATGCAAAATTGTACATGTTCTGAAATTATATATCTGTGCAATATATATATATAATTATATACAATTATATAATTGTGCTACAGAAAAATTAAATTAAGCATGAATAAAAAGTCAAAATAAACAATGAATGAGTAGGTGGATTGTTTTCTATTTTTTACTTATTTTCAACAATTATGTTGATGCAGTTATGCTATTTCTATAAGTATGCATTTGTTTTAAATTATTTAAAAACAGAGGCATGGGGGATGAAAATTATCAAAGTGTCTTTTGTATGAATCTGTCAAAGTGAAATCCATTAATCTTATTGGCCAATAACAAAAACATAAGGGAAAAATGATTAGGAAAAAAAAGGCAGCCACTCTTTTTATTATTCCCCATAAATTCTACGTTTTGTTTTGTTTACATTTATGTTCATATGAGGACAAAAGTAAAAAAAAAAAAAAAAAAAAAAAAAGCATTGCAATGCTGAAAGCCCTAAAAAGATTTAGGTTCCCTGTATTCCCTGATTCCCTAGAAAATAAAGCACCACCCAAGACTGGTGGCCACGGAGGGAGTGGACACTGTGCTCTGCCCTCCCCTGCCAGGACTCGAACCCGGCGGGAAGAGCTCGCTGAAAGTTTAGCCAGGGATTCGAGTCCAAGCTCAGCCCTGCCCCAGCATCCTTCTTTACTGTGACACAAAACAAGGAAGCGTGACTTCTTCAGCCCCTGTCAGCTTCTCCACTCAAACAAACAGAGATATTGAGGAGTACACAGGCAGAAGCAGAAGGAGCAAAGAAAATCACAGTTGAATTTAGGTAAATAATTGCAGAGCACAACAATTATCCTAACTGTCTCTAGAGCTTTCTTCCCTTGTTATTTTAAAACCTTTGTGCAGTCCCGAAGGACGGTGCTGGGTGGCAACGTGGTGTGAGTACATTACTCACGCTTCCTGCGAGCTCGCGCATCATTCGCTTCATTCTGTGTGGATTCTTCCGAAGCTGACTTGTCTCAGGCACAGGGGGCAGCAGTGATCAAAGAGGATGTTCCCACACCTTGGTTTGTAGTCTTGACCAAGAAACAGACCAAAAATCACAGAAAATAATTGTAAAGTAGATCACCAGCTAGCATGAGACACTGAGGGGGCAAGGAACACCGTAGGAAGACGTGACCAGGAGGTCTTCTTCAGAGAATCAGAGAAGGACTCTGAGTACAGTGAACTCATATTGAGGAAACTGAGAAGTCAAGCTTTAAAAGTAGCTTAAAATTGAAATTTACTTCTCATGAAGCATAGTTAGGATAGATATACAGCTTCTTTCTCTTAATTCAATGAGAAGAAAGATTTGTACTAATAGTCTTTGGACAGGGTCTGCATCTTCTACTATGAATAACTACTATGAAGACAACATAAGCAATGTATTAATTATTGTAACTTTCCTATGAACCTGTTTTGAAACTGTCTCATTGCTATTTGTTTCTCAATAAAATAAATAAATAAATAAATACTTTTCACAGACCAAAGGAAAACCTTCCTAAAGAAAAGCACATTAAAACTGCCCCTCAATAATTTTCTCTCAGGTTGTAATTTATAAAATATGTGTTCATATCTGTGCATACTATGAATATTAAAATTATCAAATATGTAGCCTAAAATAATCACATTTAATATAGAAATTAAAGTATCTGTCTAAAGTGTTAAAAAAAAAAAGATGCCATGAAAATAATGAGAGGTACTTGGAAAAGAATTTAGTAGAGCTTGTAGGGAAAAGCATGACTTTTTAAAAGGAAATTAGAAGTTCAACAAAAAGATTAAATAGAAAACTAGACATTAATTGCAAAAACAGCTGTTAAAGCACCTGACAGGGCTAAATACAGAGCATTTGATAAAGCTTGGGGTCTGTGGTAGGAGTTGTGCATAGAAAGCTGTTTCTCCCAGACCCCTACAAAAAAAGTAAGATTACTCCAATAAGAGGTGAGCTTCTCAAGCATGCTTTCAGGACAAAATTTCCCCTTTGACTCCTGTACTCAGGGAGCAGTGCAGGCCCCAAGAAGGATGGAGCCAGTGTGACCAGTAGATCCCCAATATTTAAACAGGTTTTGGAAAGTGCTTACTGTACACTGGAAATCTGAATGAACGGATAATGGTATATATAATAATAGCTGATAGAAAGCTTGTAATCCAACTTGGAGAGTATCGTCTAACTTTGGGACCACACAGCTCTAAAACATCTGGAGAAAAGAAAAAACTCAGCCCATTAGAATTTTTTTTTTTTTTTGACATAATGCCAAAGCCAAAATGTGGACATACAGAGATTTGGATTTCTGAGGATTACTGCGTGGTTGGCAGTGTTTCTCCCTTGCGCTCCCATTTGAATATTGCACTCACCGAACCCAAGCAGCTGTCTACCTACAGTCTGTGCCATCCATTCCCTATGCTCCTCCACATGTTTTGAGATCCTGAATTTAAAATCTAAATGCCTCTGCAGGATGCTCTTTTACAGTCTTCAGAAGTTCAAAACTCTTTATCGATTCCAGCAGTTGAGCTCAAGTTTGTCTTCCTCAGTTGGAAAAATAGCAGGGGAAAAAAATAAGTAAATTGTTTTCCCCACCCATCTCTTTCAGTACGTACCACACTGTACATGGAGCAGCTGCTCTTTTCTGTTCACAATATTTTCCAGTGCTCACATAGATGTGTTTCCATCCATAGAAAATATTGGCTCAAAATTCAGCAGTTTATCTGAAAAAAAATCTAAAGGTGCACAGATAGGATTAGCCTCATACCAAGCAACTCATCTACATGGTCATCCACAAGCAAAGGGACTCAAGTTCCATGCCAATGTCTTCCCGGGATCTCAGTGCTACTGCTTTCAAGCCAGTTCATTTCTGTTTGGAAGAGTGGAGCAGACTTTTCAAGACAGCATTCCTAGAAGAAACAGAATAACGACCAGGCTTGCCGATCAGCTACAGTTTTTATCCCCTGAAAACCTAATTGAACTAAGAAACTCAGAATGAAAACCAGAAGTCACATATGAATGACAGGGGTGTAACTAAATTACTAAGTACTTAGTGTTCCCATAACTTGTCAACCTCAGCTATAAAAATTCTTAAGAAAAGCCTTTTACTAAGTCTCACTTTTTTCTAGATGCTATAAGCAGAATACTGATTCTAGGAAGAAGAAAAAGATACTGTTTTGTGAAAGAAAAAAACTGAAGGCCTATCTCTTCCATGGGAGCAAAAGTTAGGCCTTCTACATAGCAAATGATACTTTTTCGGAGATTTTTGAGGTTTATTGTGGTTCCCACTAAACATTTCCTAAGTTCTAACTCCTCACTCATGGATCGCCTCACATGATTTGAAATTTGATTGCAAGCGGACAGAAGCCCCCGTCCAGCTGTACTTTGTTCGATAACATTTTGAAAGACTGATTATAGTTACAAATGCTGGGAAGACAGGTAAGTACTGGAGGGAAATCAGCGTGTTGACCTTTCTCCAGCAACTGTGCACTCTCAGAAAAGGCTTACAGGTGTAGGAGTGAAAGCCCCTTTTGTAAGAGACAGATAAGTGCTAGAGAGCCATCTCTCACCCAGTTTCTGGTGTTAGGATATGAAGGAAATAAAAAGCCCAGTTGGAAGGCAGCTATGCTCACCACTATACCACCAATGCAGGCAAAAAAAAAAAAGCCCAGTTGGATAGCACAACTTTCCAAGCATCTTTCACAGCTGCCTGACAAAGTTCTATCATGTGTCACAAAAATGTGTCATTTGAGATACTAATGATTTCAAAACCACATGCAAAGAACCGAGCATACCTTAGAGGCAAGTTGGCCAGAAGAGTAAACACGGGCTCTATTTGCAATCACACTGATGCTTCACTGCAGCAAATGCTTGAAATAAATGACTTGAGCATTTTGAAAATTGCTTTGAAGTTATAGATATTGGTCTTGAAATCAAAGGGAAAGGTTTATTACTAAACTCTACTGGGCCTCAAATTATTCTGAAAAGAACGCAAATATACATGAGAAGCACAAAGATGCATTAAGAAAACACTCTGGTGTAAAGTCGAATGTCAAGTATGACAAATGCTGGGTCCCAAGTTAGCCTGGAAATAAAATATAATAGACAGAGGAAAACATACTACTAGGCTGTACAACATGATAAAGGTGTACAAAATTTTCTACAAATACCTTGAACCAAGAAAGATTATTTCCATCATTGACACCTCAACCAATGCAATGGTTTTCACTGGGACTGATACAGTGTTTTAAAAATGCTTAAAACCTGCACCAGCACCCACAAAGGTGCAGCACAGGAAGATTCATACTTCTAAGGTTTATGAAGCACTTAAGGGAGGTGGAAAAGCACACATGGAGGCATGATATTAAAGTAATGGAAAAGAAGGAGGAATCAAGCTTGTATTTCTTGCATTCCCAAAATACCAAAATACCAACTTCTTAGACATTTAGAAACCTTTTTTATCTAAAGATAAAACCTTCAGTCCATAGCCTGAACATTTCTTTCCTTTACCACTCAGCTATTTATTTGGAAGAGGCAGAAAGCCAGAGTTAAGTTAAAGCTTTGTGCTGCATTTGAAAAACCTTGCACACAGACTTCATCTGTGATTTTTTTCCATGTTAAAAAACTACATCCAGGACCTAAGCTCAGGAAAATGGGTGACTTCACTCTTTTTTTTTTTTTTTTTTTTTTTGTATCTTTCACATCTGAAGAGAGGAAAAATGACTGTACCAGCATCATCTGCCTTTTCTTGCTTGACATGACAACTCGGGTGTATTCATGAAGTAGAAAAGGTCTTATGACTGTTATACAATTCCATTTGGGCATCTACTCAGCCATGAAGTAGTTGCATTTTTATGCAAAATATGCTGCGAGGCATACACCCTGCACGATGAAGACAAGCACAGAGCTCAACTCTTCAGCAAGCCCTTTGCGAAAGAAAACACTGGATCCTGTGATTTCATTTTTAATCATTTTTACAAAGAAGAGTATGCTTTATGGAATCATTGAATTGTCTCTAGGAGTTCTCATCTAAGTGTAGACCAAGCAGAGCTTCTATAATCTCAGATTTACTTTTGTTTTTTTTAATCCGTGTCAGCTAACGCAGGTAGAATGCGCTAGGTAGTTGGGCACAGGGCATTCTAGAGAGAGAACAAAGCTTCTGAATCATTAAATTAAAAAGATTCAAGGGCAAGAATTCTTTTCATACTGAATTTTGAAAGGCAAAATTGTTGTGCATACACCTTCATTTGAGTAAAAATAAGTATTCAAAGAATGATATTATAATCTGTATAATCAAGAGCAACACTGAACTGGACATGATGGGGCATGCCTGCAATGCAAGCACTCAGGAGGCTAAGGCAGGAGGATCACTGTCACCTCAAGGCCAGTCTGAGCTACAAAAGTAGTTCTAGACCAGCTTGAACCATAGTGAAATCTTGTCTCAAAAAGACAAGAGAGAGAGAGAAACATTAATGGTTTATTATATGAAGCACATACCTATGTGAGATAGAGCCTACAGAGGACAAAGTTTAAGTGAACAAATACTTAGCCCATACTTCTTCCCTAGCCTTGTGCCAAGTGACACAAGAGATGCATGACTTCTATTTGCTTATAATCTTAGTTGGAGAAAATTAACTTTAAATGTGCAAATCAGGAATGAAGTGGAATAAGATACTGTCAAAATATGAAATGATTATGGGTAATTTTAAAAGCTATAGTCCTAGAGAAGCAGCCATAAATACCTGTAAAGAGCTGACTGAGATGAGTTTCACCTTCTGGCTGCACTCTCTTTTGCCAAACCTTAGCATAAAAACCTTAGTCTTTGCTCTTGGATCCAAATAGCTCAGTGGATTAAAGCACCTACAAGCAGGGCTATGGGTTTGATCCCCAGGCTTGCCATGCCAGCCCCACCCCCAGGGCATGCTGAGAAGGCAATTGAGACTGGGCATTGTGGTGTATGCCTGTAATGCTAGCTCTTGGGAGGCTGTGAATAGGCAGATCACTACAAGTCTGATCTAGTAATGAGACCATGAACACCCTGTAGACCCTTCCCTAAACATACACACATACACACACACACACACACACACACACACAAAAGCTATCACCCTCTGAACATCACATCTATCCTAGATCACCCGTCCTAAACTGTGGTCCAATTTGCCTGCTAATCCATTCATTAACTGATGGATAATTCAAGTCGTGGGTGCACCTATCAGTTGTATATTTTTTCATGAAATATTCCCATTGTCATCAATCAGTTCTACACTACTAACAATAGTGTCAGAACTCCCCGTGTGAACAAAAGTAAAAGAAAGCCTAGGAGATTTTTTGGGGAAAAAGAACCACAAAGAAAAATTAAGAGGACAAGCAAAGTGTTAAACAGTGCTCACATCCGTAGTGCTCTAGGGCATGCCTTCTACTCTGGCCCGACAACTAACCAAGAACCAACAGGGGAATGACTAGAAAGGAAACTATTTAGACCCACAACTACCTGGCTTAAAAGAACCTCAGAAATCATCTCAGTGTTTTAATTTTGCAGAGTCAAGGGTAACTCTGTCCTTAAGACCATCAGCTTGTGTCTCAGGTGCTCTTCTTAATGCATGACAACGGTTCTTGGATGGAATTATGCCAACAACTGCTGATGATGCCCTGAGGTGGGAAAAAGGAGGTGAACATGGACAAAAGGAGCAGTTCTTGCCATTTTTCTGACAATGATTATTCTTCATTCCCAGCGGATAGATATATTATGCTGCTTACCTTTCTGAGTTGACACATGCAAATGTTTCCTACATGAGCTCATAGCATCACAAGAGTCAGCATGGGCTGGCCAGATTGCTCAGTGGATTAAAGCATCTGCTTAGGCAGAACCAGGGACCAGAGTTTGATCCCCAGCATGCTGTGAAGGCCCTGCCTGGGGCACACACTGACACGTTGATTGAGACTGGGCATGGTGAGATGCATCTGTAATCCCAGGGCTTGGGGGCTGAAAACAGGAGAATCACTATGAGTATGATCTGTGCAGTGATACCCGGTAGACTCTGTGTTAAATACATTTAAAAAAAAAAAAAAAAGCACAAGGGTGATGCAGGGCAGAGCATTCAGGTGACCTTGAGAGCGATAGTCTCCTTACATTTTGCAACCTGTCTTATGCTCCTTCAGCTGAGCCCTGTCATGTCAATGAATCTAACAGTTTTGACCAGAATGCCTGATTTATTTTTAATACAGATCAAGAAGGAAATTTGGAGATCCTCTTAGTTAAAAACTTAGGCAAAAACAGACACATGAAAATGCTTCCCTCTCTGAATCCATTACCTTTTCCCACATACTGATCATACTAGCCAGACTAAAAGCTGTGAAAAAAAAAAAAACCAACAACTTAGTAGCTTGTTAAAGGATAGTAAACCCAGCATAGTCACAACTCTAGCACACTTACTTTCAGATGCTCCCAATTTCCAAAGCTTGCCTGTGAATTTTAAAGTTAATTTGAAGTAGAATTTGTCATCCAAATTATGAAAAACAGTATGTTGTTAAAAGGGGAAAACTGCTCAGTGCTTTTGCCACATGAAAAGTGGAAGTAAGTAATAAATAAGTGTGAGAACTGGCAGAAACCAGAGGGACATCTTTCATACAGGATCCTTTGCTAGAATGTGCAGGTTTTGAGTTTTTGAAAGACAATCTAGATTAGAATGTGGCCTTTCTCTTGCATAAGCATATTCTGTTTAAATTCAGG
This sequence comes from Ctenomys sociabilis, assembly GCA_004027165.1. Lineage (NCBI taxonomy): Eukaryota > Metazoa > Chordata > Mammalia > Rodentia > Ctenomyidae > Ctenomys > Ctenomys sociabilis. The sequence continues at coordinate 17,461 of PVKA01004695.1, forward strand.
CATTTAAATCTGCCAACACCAAGGGCTGACTAATCAATTGTACATATCTCATGCTGTAATGAAATTTTGGGTCTAAAGCTTGCAGAATAAGCACAGGCCATATCATGAGGAATGCTTAATCTCTCAGGCCTGAATGTGAGCAGCAAGGAGAAATCAGATGGGAGGGTGGCAATGAGAAGTGAGAGTTCATTTTGGTGCACTGCTAGGATTCCAAAACACCCTAGTCTATCTTAAACATCAAAAGAAATTTGACTTGGGGGCTTAATGACTCTAAAGTACTACATAGTCAAAACATCAAAAACCAGGAAGTCAGCGATGTAGGAATGGAAGGGTATGGTCTTCAGAACACCGAAGGCTAGAACTAGGACAATGAACATCATAAATGCCTCTCCTTTCCCTGTCTTTTCATCCATCTTCTCTGTATTTTTATCATTTTGAATTATTTTTCTCCCACTGAAAAACAAGGTCTTGTAATAAAATAACATCATCTGAAGTAGCCACATGGAAATCTCACAGAGAAGAGAGGGACAAGAAAAGGCACTGCCAGAGAGATAATTCCACAGAAACCCTTCTGGCATCAACTTTTGCTTGTTAGCCTTTTGGCTAAGACCAAGTATAGTATATATAAGCATAGTACATAAAATTTTAAAAAGAAGAGAATTAGGAATAACAGTACATTTGCACTTACACGGTCTATCTTGCCTCTTTTAGTGGGCTTAACTTTATCTCCTCAAGTAGGAAAACTTGGGAAGTGGAAAGATTGGATCCCTGGTGTAGTCTGTTTGGCTTCCATTTCAGCAAGACAAACTGGGACAGATGTTGCGTACTCTGCCTGCTCACATCATCTAGAGAAGCATCACCCATGGCTCTAATAGCCAGTGAAGGAAGTGGCCCTGAGTCAATGTAGTGCTGCCTTGGCTGTTGTTATTGTCATCGGTGGTGGTGGTGGGCGTGGTGGTGGTGCTGCTGCTGCTAGTGGTAATTTTAGTTTCCTTTGAGAATGAGAGAGCAATAGACCTCAACATCAGGAAATTTCTAAGGTTGATACTTGACAAATTCTTTTCCTCTCTCCAAATTTGAAGGTCTCCTTCACCTGCAGGAATTTATATCAGTTAGAAATTCTCTAAAATGGTAGGAAAAAAAAGTTGTCTCTGCTTTCCTAACTATATGATGATAATAATAGAAGCAGTCATAGCAACATAAATAGCAAATATTATTAATTTTAAATAAAACAGCTAATTATTGATAAATTGATGATATATGGGTGCAGCCCTAAGAATTTTATGCGCATCAGATCACTCCACTTCCCCTATGAAACAGTGAAAGCATGTTTTCCCACAAAATCCAACAAGGTACATTTACTAAAATTCAGTCCACTCATTGACTCTGTAGTGAGATACATGATACATGCTTAAAATCCAGGTTTTTAAAAATCAAGGTTCCCTATTAGGGAGCACAGCACCCAGAAATGCTGTTATCACGTGTTGTCAGAGGAAAGAAGGAAAGTCGTTCTCTGTGGCCAGATATCCTGGTATATGCTATATGGGGACAAAGCCTGGATGATGGCAATGATGTTCACTCAGTGGACAAATTCATCAAATCAGTCATGAGCTATTCTTGACAAATGGCACTGTCTGTACAGCATCTCAGCTGAGCACAGCCCCACAGAGCCCATTTTCTGTAGAACTTACCTGCACTTTGCATTCTTTTGCCAACATGAAAGATGGCCCTTGCCCTTGTGAACATTTATTCACTTAAAAATTTAATTTAACAATGGTTAGTTTGCACCTAGAAGGACATATTCTTTGAATGATTCAACCAAATAAATACTTCAGCTAAATTCGACAGTCCTTTGCCTGTAGCTCCTAAGATTTTTCTTCTTAAATTAATAAAGCATACAAAATTCAGATGAGAGCATACAGTGCCTTCCATGGGAATATTTCATTTAAATTATTGAGAATTCTACAATCTGATTCCATTTTAATAAACACATGCAAACTACCTCTTACATTATAAATGTGAAACCAACCAGATTAAGTATTTTCATATGCTTTGCTGATTTCCCCAATACCTAGAAGAGTTTGAATAAATGTTTCATGCTTAATCAAAAGGTACAGTGTACACCACTTATCATCTACTAAGGAACTATTGAAATACTTCCAAAATATCAAGAGAAATGGCAGTCTACATCCAGCTACAGAAAACAGCCCTGATGTTTAATATAGTCCAATGCCACAGAATATTATTCAACCTGTTCAGTAACTATCCCCAAAGTTCTAAGACTCAGCTGCGCATAAGAAATAAAAAAAAACATAAGACATGAAAATTTCCTGGAGGATAATTTGCAAATATTCCTTAACATCCTTGAACCCATTCACAATATTTTGAAGCAGAAATTCTACTTCATAAAGCTCATCATAAGGAAATAAATAAATACACAAAATAATGGTGGGGGTGGGGGTGGTCACAATATCATTGATAGCAAATAGTGTCTCTGGTATGCACTAACCTGTGGCTTTATGAAAATGGTAAAAAGTTTTACTGACTCCTGAAATTCTGGTAGACATTTAGCCCTTAGTTCCTAGACTGGAAGTAAATTGACTTCATACTGTCATTTTATTTCTTCAAGAAAGACCTGTTGAGCTAGAAAAATATTGGCATATATTTTTAAGAAAAGATAAGTATAATAGAAAACACTGTATATGTACCAGATTGGGTCATTCAATGCATTATAGAGTAGATGGTGTCTGTATATGACTGTATATTCACCCAAATTTTAGCACTAATTATCACTGGATGATTGAGTTGCAACTGATTTATTTTTCTTTCTTCATACTTATCCTGAAATTTCTAAACTTTCACACAATGAATATGGCCATCACAAATTTAAGCAATTATATATATGTGACCATTAAGCATGCTGTTGATGTGACTGGATTAAGAATTGACCCAAAGATTAGGAAAGCACCCTTCTGAGAATGGCTGGATACGCCATGGAGCCGTGACGTTGGCACTGCAGATGGTCTCTGACCCATCCTCTTTGGCCCTCTTCCCCAACACTTCCCAGCCACCATGGACTTTGCTCAGTCACACCCTCTCACCATGTTTCAGCCTCAGAGCCAGCTGACCCTACACTGAATTCACACAAATCATTGTCCAAATAAAAACTTCCCTTTAAATTGTGAATGTTGAATATTTTGTCCTACAACAAGAAACTTGATCAATACAAATAGTAAAGTTAATAAAGGCTATCAAGGTCCTAAAGACATGCACTGCCTAGCCTCCCACCAATGGCCTCCTGCTCCAGAGCATCTAAATTTTCAAGAATAGTTTCCTGTTTTCCTAAGAAAGCCTGGTGAGAAACTTATGGTAACAGCTTCATACAGCATGCCAAGCCTGTAGACTGTGATCCTGTGTCCTCACACATTTCCCTCATGCACCCCTCCCATTAGCTCATTTTTATGAATGGAAACACAGATGAGATTGCTGATAAAGTTATACAAGTGAATCATTTCAGTTGATACTTAAATTTGTATCAATTAGTCATGAGGCTTGTTCATTCAGAAGTCTAAATTTGTAGATTCCATTTCTCCACAGTGTGAAATTCTGCACCAAAAAAATAATGGAGACTGCAATTTTTCAGTTTGTCTTGGAAAGCATTGGATTTAGGACAATGCTAGATAACCATCATCCCACCCATCCCCTCTTCCTGGGTATAAAAGGAAAATCTCAAACTACACTTGTATAGATTCATCAATTATGTATATTACCCACTGAATATTTAGCCCCTTTATTCCAGCATTTAGATCTTCTATTCTGTCTTCAAGCCCATTTCTGACCATATTGCTTTTCATTTCCAGATGTATGATTTCTTATTCACCCACATATTTTTATTCACCATAATTAAAAAATGTTATCTGCTCTTCAGTCTCTATGCATTTGCTTATTCTACTTAAGTTTGCTCCTTACAAGTCTCTACTCCCTATGGATTATGCCCACCCATCAAATACTGGATCTTATTTTTCCCTACAGATGTATCAGCCCCGACTGGCCTAATCTAATTTCTACTCCTGCTAAATCCTACATTGGGGGAGATAAGAGACAGCCTAAATTATTTCCAAACTTCTCTGTAGTTTTAAAATATTTCTTCACTTGATAGAAAGAAAACAATGCTTACATAATAATTCTAACATTATCCTAACAAAAACTGAATCATATTCATGAAAATTGTGCTTTTGCATCAACAGGATGCAAAAGATGTGAAACACAGACTCTCAGAGAGAAAGGGCAAGTAAATTTTCATATCTACTTAATTACAGAGCCCTCATGTACAATTTCCTTTGGTTGCCTCTATCAATACAGCAATATCTTTCATACTACTTTGACAGGGTGATTTTTTTTTCTACATGGCAAAGTAAAACGGAAAGTAAAAACATTTCATCAATCCCTTTCATTTTCTTTCTTCTTTTTCATGTTTTTGGCTTATTAAATGACATATACTTCTAAGAACTACCAAATTATAATGGCATAAAAATACAAAACAATTAAAGAAAGGCAGGTAGAGGACAGACATTGTGTGTCTTTCGTGCCAGGCTATGATGTTCCTACTATGTCCCATAGAATAAAGAGATCTTTATGAATATTTCACTGGACTAATTTGGCCAGATTTATTTCTCAGAAAATAAACTGGCTGAAAAAGAAAAATTGGACCAGTGTCGCTGGAGGGGTGAGATATAGGGAATTATGGAAATAATTAGAATAATTAGGTAATCTATGAGTCTAAGTGTAGTTGGGAAAAATCAATAGAGATGAACTTCTGGTTCATGTCTCGAGCTGGGAAGTTTGTATTTGTAATCTCCTAGATAAATTATTGGAATCCCGTCAAGTATATTCCAGTCTGTGACACCCAGCAACCCACAATGGGAATAACAACACTAAGTTACACTTGTAATTATGGAGAGCCTAGGGTAAGGTGCTAAGTTCATCCATGAGGGCAACTATTCAGAACAAAGGCCTTGACCCAAGGTCAAACCCAAGTTTTAGGGCCTGCCAGATAACTCAGGAATTAAAGTGGGAAGATTCGAGGATCAGATCCCTGGCAATTGAGACTGGGCATGATGACACGCACCTGAAATCCCAGTGGCTGGGAGGCTGAAAACAGGAGGATCACTATGAGTCCAATCTGTGTAGTGAAACCCTGTAGATTCTATACTAAATTAAAAAATAAACAAACAGCAACAACCCAGGTTCAATTCATTCATGAAGATAGATGTAGCTTGAAACTGCATGAATGTGAGAATGACAGAAAGTAAGTGAGTCCAGCTAGGCTGGGTAGGAGGCCTGCATTCACCTCTGCAATATGCAGAGAGAAGCATATGCAGAAAGAGTAATCTGTGTAACACAATGAAAGTAGTATCTGTTTGGGGGTCAGTACTTCACCTCTGATGTGTAATCCTTCAAGTCCCAGAAAGTCAGAGCCTCTGTCTAGAGGCTCAATCCCAGCAGACAGCATGGAGCGTCGGCTCTTCATCCTATCTCATCCCATCTCATGGCTCACACAGGGGATCAGCAGGTGGGGTTTCTAGGGAAGCATGCCTGCCATCTTCTAAATCTACCACCAACACCTTGGCGGATGGATACGCACTGCTTAAATCAAGATGGAGGGATAAAGAAAAAGTATTAGCCACCTCTGGACATTTTAATACATGGAAATAGGGTCAGGCTCAGCCAGAATGGAAACAATTGCTCTTCTTTTGAGGAAAGTCACCCAGGTGGTCCTCCAAAATGAAAATTAGAAGTCAAGTTATAGTTTTGAAATAAACCACAGTGACTAACACCAAAGAGTATTATCCTGTATATACTGTAGGAAGTTAGATTTTAAAGAACCTTCTTGAAAACATTTATCAGAATACTTAATGTGTGTGTGGTACATCTATATAAAAGCAGTAGACACAAATGAGCAAGCTCAATTCTCATGCCCAAAAAGAAAGAGAACCTTACAAAGTGTTCTCCTAACTCTACTCTGCCAATCTGTCAATTTAAAGTGAGAAAAAAGAAAGCCTATTCTGGCAAAAAAATTTGATTAAAAATGATTTCTTCAGAGAAACAATATCAAAACACCAAAAGACACTCTAAAGAGTAGAGGTTTAAATGACCAGCTTGGCCCAAGTAGTGGTGTTGAGTAGCTAAAATAGTCACTGGAGTTTCTCCTTGAAATTAAGCATTTAGAGTGCTTGTGAGTTCCTCGGGCAGCAGTTTATCATGGCACACCTGACAGATCATACCACATTTTTAATATTAACACTTCCACAGCTCCAGACACAGGTGTGATAAGAAGTCCAAGGCCGTGGATGCTGTAAACACGTCTAGCAGCCTTTGTTTTCACAACCCTGAAAATTAACTCCCAGACCTTTGGGTCATTCTTATAACCTGAAGAGGAAAAATTGCTAACATCCTGGTCAACCTCTTTCTGCACAAGAAAATAGATCATTGCCCCCCCAAAATGGAAAAGTGGTCATTTAAATCTTCTACCATCTATAATCATAGGCAAAATAGGACAAAGGAAAAAAAAATGAAATCAAGCAGGTGGGGAATTCTCCTGCCACTTGTGCATCATGCGTTTTGACCATGGGTCTGGAGAAAATAAGTTTTTTGCAAGTAGGTAATTCAGGTATATGAAGCATTCATGCAAAATCCCATTTTAAGTGACAGGGTATCATTACTGAGTAATAACGACACGGATAGATGTGAGCACACATTCCAGCAAACAGACACACTTCTTTATGTGAGGTGTCACATCATAAATCAGAGTGGACCAAAATGAAAATGAGCCATCTTTTAAGAGTAGAAACTCACCACTGATGTAAGCAAAGATCTACTTAGGCAAAAGTTTCTGCACAATGTGACTAGGACAATCATTTCCACTAATGAGGAATCTTTGATGACACAAAATACATAAAACAACAACTAAATTTAAAATCTCCTGCCCCCTAAGAATGCCTCTCAATTATATGAAAATTCTGTAGGAGAGCAAATCATTAGATCTAGAAATACAAAAAAGCTTGAAAGTACAAGCTCACACGAGTTACCAAGATTAGGCAAGATTTAATCTAGCTTAAACATTTATCGCTAATGGGTAAGCCTGGTATATTGGATCACATCCACAGGGAAGAGGAACAGGGAACAACCATTTTAGAAGAAGAAAGTTCCCTGCTTCAGGGATATAGTAACTCCAGATACTGAAGGAAGAAATTTAAGCACTCCATTTCAGTGAAGCAGCAAGAATAAACACTTCAGTGGAACAAACACATGTGAGAGGTGTGCATTCATGTCCTGCTTCAACCAGGTGGTAGCAATGTGGCTTCACTGATTTGTTTCAGAAAACTATGAGGTATGAACAAAACCTACAGTGATAGTTAATTTTTAGGAAAGTTATTACAATAAAAGACGTGTCGCCAATAATTTCCTTTGTAGTACCCCCAGCTGCTCCAAACACACTCGTCCCATCATTCCTATCACTTTCTGAAGCGGTTTTGGGAGTTCTCTTTCAGGAGTGTCGTTAGTTGCTCTCATGGACGCTTCAGTATACTGAATCGACCCAATCCCTTTTCAGTCATCTTGACCTTGGAAAAGAGCTAAAAATGGAGCAGTGCCAGATCTAGTGAGCGTACTGAGCACCCTGGAGTGTTCTTCTGGGCTTGTCTTTCAGTTGGATGGCATTCAACAGCAGCATTTGTCACATATCCGGTCACTTCTTATCAAGACACTCACAAAAGTAGAATTCCAGAGCTGCCTCAAGAAGTGACAACACTTATGAGATAATCATGTCCAATGTGAAGGAGGTGCTTGCAGGAAATTAATAGCAATGTGTCTTCATGGTACAGTTCGGTTACCCGTTATACATAGGCTTCATTGGCTAAAGGTAATAGGTGGAAAACTCCTGATATAATTCATGTTACACATTTCTCCTACTCCTCCCCTCCCAAGTTTGTACTCTTCTTGCCTCCAAAGGGATCAGTTATGGCACAGTTTATCCTGAGCAAGGCTATATTAAGAGGCATCCCTTGCAGTTTCTTGTTCATTTCATTTGGACCACCTTCATTCAACTTCCTCCTGCTTTGTGACTCCTTAGAGGTAAATTTATGTTTCCTCCTGGGATATGAATATCTGGAGTCAGGCTTAAGTCTTGTCCTGACAGCTAAGATAAACGTTTTATAGAAAAAGGAACTCATACCCAGGTAATAGCAGAGAAAGTGTGACTGCTTAAATCCACTTAATTTTACCATTTCCCAAAAATTGTTGACAATACTATCTCCTCTGACTGAGTTTTTAAAGCTTTTGATAAAACTAACACCTCTCATTAGTCCTATAGTTCATCTTTACATTGAAGAGATTTCAGTATATTTCCTGAGGATGCTATTTCATAAAAATGTCAGTCATGAAAGAAATGCTGATAGGCTCTGAGAAAAACAGAATGTTTTTGACTTCTGTACTTTTCAAACCAGTATGGCACTAAGGCATGATGCCTGATATTAAAGACTGAAAATACTAATGTTTGTGCACATGGCACAGAGGAAAGACTTCCCCATCTACTTCCTCCACCAACAAATTCACAACCTCTTAAAGGTCTGACAAAGTTCAACACACAGTCAGAGAACTCCCAGCACTATTAATACCTAACCCCTAAAGCCCCAAGCTGTTTGGACAAGCCATTGCAAGATGAAAGAATGGAATGAACCCTTTCTTCCTTTCTCAGCCACAAAATATTTACAATGAAATAAAACAATGTATGGAGCAGCTCTGCTAGATCTGACTCCTGAGATGAAGTGTTTGAACAGCGTACACACCTACCCTTTGCTCCAAATGTGTTTCTCCCCCTACATCTTGAACATGGGAACAGAGAGCAAATCAGAGAATATTGCCATTACTTGTGTTCATGGCTCTGGTGAAAGGGTAATACATCATGAAAGGAGATAAATATATGTTTGTTCAAACTATAAAACAAAATGTTCTATGTGAAAGGAAAGGAAAAGAAAAGACAGAAGAGAGGAAGCAGTATAATGTGACATATTTTAAATGCTCAACAAATTTGAACCATTTATTTTCATCACTGTTGAACAGTTATTCATATCAAAGATCAAAACTTAGTAAGAGGAACAGATAGAGGTCAAAATAAAGTGAATGGAGAAGGAGAGAAGTAAACATGAAGAGATATATTAGAAAAGTATAAAAAGAGAAAGGGAAAAAGAATAGAAAGTCAAATAAATTAGGTAATTAGTAACACTTTGAGACTTGATTACATAGGTAAATAAAGATCAATCTGAGCCATAAATCTCTGAGTGCCTTTGAAGAATATTCAGCGTGTGCAATTGATATTTTTTTTCTTAAGAGACAACAAAGAAAATTCACAAGGTGTCAGAGATGGGTATTCCATTGCCATTTAAATATTGTAGATGGATGAATTCAGCACAACAATCCAATATAGTCCAGTAGTCCATAATAGTAGTGGTTTATCTGCAGAACTGGCAATGTCAGAAGTTGTTGACTTGAGCCTTTTACAGTTCAGCATATAAATATAGCTTTATTTTTTATACCTCATGTTTATGCTATTCTGCTGGATGGCTAAGACAAAAATAAAACAAGACCTATACCAAAAAATGTAAGTTTTGTATCTGACAAGGTCAGTCAAATCCCCTCAGGATTTACCCTGAAACCCTGCACTGCAGTTTGTAGTCAGTTCAGTCATGTGATGAGTCACAGCCATTGCTTGACCAATTTGCTCCTGTGTAAGCCTGAGAGAATGTTTTCTCTCTGGGTGACTCTCCTTAAACACACCATGCATCATCGATCATGTTCTTCTGTGGCCCCATAATCTCCTTGATCAGAAAATCTTGGACACCACTGAGTTACAGGATATTACAGTATATGTTCTCTTATGTCCTGAGTCCTCACTGACCTTGAAGGACTAGGGCCAAAATGTTGGCTATCCTCATATGATATCACTGTCTTATCTTGATAATGTATGTTTCTCTTTCAAAAATTATCATATCTAATTTATAAGTCTTGAGAGAAACTAGTGATTTATAGGGCTCTGTTTGGTGATCTTGGATTTTCATCTGAGTCAATAACTATGATTACATTCACCAAAACTACATCACCTGTACTGATGAGTTAAAGTATTTTTCTACATCTTAACCATTAGATGGATGTTATTTATACCTTTAGTGTATATAAAGTTAAATTCATATTTTTAAATAAAGAAAGAAAATTCCCAAGGTGTATAAAAATTTTATCTTATTATTATAAGTGGGTATCTGCCTGGACCTGTTTCTCCCATCATTCTGAACTGTTCAAAACAAGCTAAATATAGGATTTTGAACATGTTGATTTTTGCAGGAGGAGCTCTCCGTGGACTAAACACAATGTGAGAAGAAGGAGTTGGGTGTTTCTCCACTTCTCACTGTTCTTCTGCTCTTTCACAATCACCAACATGCACTGCCCATTATTCAAGTGCTATACTTCATACTCACAGCTGCTGACATACAGAACAGGATGAAGTACTTGAAGAATCTCCTCTGAGGTTTTGTTGAACTCTTAAACATAAAACATTTGAGCAACAACTTAGGATTCCCAGAATTAATTCACAGTAGTCCATGCTTAATATTTTTAATTACAAATCTAGTACAACAAAAAAATGTAAGTAAATGTGTGGCTTGGTTTCTTTATGTGGCCAGGAACCAGATATACTGTCACAGAATACAAGACCTTATGCTTATATAGGTCATGTGAACATGGACAGGGGTGCCTCAGTTCACAAATGCTTTTGTTTGCACGCAGTTTGGCTCAAAATCAGAATACCTTGGCAAAATTTTGGTTTTGTTGGCAAACTCTGCATTAGTTGGCAAATACAACCATAGTTTTCTTTCCCAAACAAACACAAAGGTGCCCATCTTTTCCAAAATCATAGAGCAAATGAAGTTTGTGAACCAGGGTACCACTATATTTTTGAATTCACCTAACCATAAACCAAACACAAAAGTCTTATCAACCCACAAGTTTACTCAACTGGTTCAAACAATTACAAGGTTCTTGCTATCTCCAAACTATGAGTTCCCTACTATGCATAGATCAATTCAAGCCCCTAAGCATACAACATAGGTTCTCACACTAACCCATATGAAGGCATCTAGTAAAAAAAATAAATAAATAAATAAAATAAATAAAAATAAAAAAATAAAAAATAAAAAAAAATAATAATATATATATACACACACATCTACCTTTGGTCCATTGGCACACTGGTAAATTTATCTGTAGCCTTAATTCAGATCCAGGCTATTCATATAGGTAAAGCCTCAGTGTATACTCAAAAGCAATCATGTCTCCTATTTTGTGAATGAAACCTACTAACTCACTAAGCTTTTGTTATTAACTTTACACACAATGTTCCAGATACTATACGATAGGGTGTTCACGTAATGTATGCTTTATTTTCAGAAACAATATAGTGAAGTAGGCATTGTCACTAGGCACAGCTTTCAGATTATGAAATTCTTTAAGCCATGCAGCTAGCTGCCAGGAGAACCAGAGCAGAAATCATGTCTTTACATATAACTTTGGTATGTGTAACTGTCACCTGGAGATGATTTTTTTATTCCTTTGTTTTCTTGAATGTGAAAGCCTTCTATCTGCTTTGACTGGAAAAAGCCTTGCTGGGAGTAGGCGTGATCTTCAAGTAGCCTGGAATCATTTGCTTCATGCATCTTTAAACCAAAAGCCAACTCTAATATCACCATTCTGCAAGAATCTGAAAACATGGAGAAAGATTATCTCAGTGTGGATTCAGAGAAAGAGGACTAACACACCAGACATGAAAGAAAGTCTGAACCGGAAATGGGATGTCCAGCTGCAGATACTCAAGTGAGGAAAGCGCACTGGGCAGAGACAAGCTCTCATCATTCCTAATTTCTGAACCACTAAGTTATAAGTAAAATTAATGTTTACTTCGCCTACTACAACATTTTGTGGTACTTTGTTACTAACGAATTCTTGAAACACACTATCATACATAGTTATGACTATATATTGAAATGCATATTATATTACTGAAAGCAAAATGAAAAACAGGAAAGCTTTATATGGAATGAAATTTTTCTCAACAATGAAGTTAACTGAGTAAAACATTTATTCTCTATGATTATCTGGGAATTTTCTTGAATTCTTTTATAATGAATATGTTATAAATTTCTGAACCTGTGGTTCAAATCTTGTTTTTATTTGTGTATCTAAAACTTTAGTATATCTTATGGGCTAGAGTTCTTTACATATCTCTTTTCACTTCATATTTCCCCTAGGCAACTACAAATTATGCTGCCTTCTATGGAAGCCATGTGAGGTAAGGCACACACGAAGATTTACATTTTACTTTGTTTTGTGCCTGAGTCATCTGTTCAAAGATAAAAGTTATTCTGGGTTATTAAGTGGATTTGTATGTGTTCTTCCTCTAGATAGCTGAATTGGAACAGAAAAGCTTCATTATGATAAGTTTCCAGATGAACACAAATCCAGAGTGAAATGTAACGAACTTTTAACTTGCATAAGCAATTAAGTTTTCAGCATTAATCCATTCCCAGGCTGGAGATGTAATGGCGTTTTATCCTTTTCACCTCATGCCTAGACACTCTGCACAGAAAATCCTGCTTTGATCATTAAAATTGATGCACATACCAAATCATTGAATAACTAACTACACTCATTCCCATCTGCTAGGGAGGCACAGTGCCACATAGATGTGCCTTGCCAGCACTTTGAGGCACTGCAATCAACCAAAGACAGGATCCGACATCAACCATGCTGATTGCAACAACAGTTCTGCCCGGTTAGACTTTCTGTTTAGCTCTGGGCCATGGAAAGCATGATGGCCTCCACGTGTGAACACAGTCAATTACAAAGGCTCAGTGTTTGGGTGAAACCAATGCAAGTTGTATCTAAACAACTTTCCCCAAATGTCCCACCACTTAGCCAAGACTTTCCTTTTACCTGTCAGTAGCCGATTGCTAATACCGATCTGAATATCATGTCTTTTCCTTAACCTTAATTGGAGCTCTGCTTCATCCGAAGCCCAAAGGGCACACCATTTACCTTTTTTTATTTCTAAATGAATTTTTATAGAATTTGTGCCAACCTATCTCATGCCCTTCGTTCTTCAGTTCCACTTTTTCCCCTATTGCTTCATCCAGCTCCATGGTTCAGCAAGTCTCAGGCCAATCACTTCTCTGCCCAAATCAAATTCTTCTGCCCAATCACTTACAGGGCATCTATACCTAGATGTACAAAGCACCTCAACGCAAATGCACATCGAACTAAATTCATTGTCTTCTGGTCATAATTCCCATTTTTATGAGTGGTGATAACTTCCACCAAGTACCACAGGTCCATTCTCTTACTCCAAACCTTCAATCAGCTCTCATATTTTAGTACAAATATAGAGTGTATCATGCTATATTTTAGAGTTCATCAAGTCTCTTATGCAGCTCCTCCTTGAAATATCTCTACAATAACCTTAATTCAGCTGTTCATCATCTCTCACTTTAACTACTAAAAAAAGGTTTCTAAACCTCTGTACATTAGTCCATCTAAAATAATAGTAGTTAACCTTTATTGTCACTATGCAAGGTATTTTCTAGCCTTCTCATATAGATTTTTGTTTGTTTATTGGTTCCAGGGATCACACTGAGGACCTTGTGCTTGCTGGGCAGGGACTCATGCAGCTGAGCTATCTCACAGCCAGTGCCATATATATATAATTGCCATCTACTGCTCTCCTATATCTCCAGCCTTCCCCCACTCAGTAATCTTTGTTTTCTACATGCAAATCTAATCAAGATACTTTCATTTAAAAAAAGAAAACATCTTCAGGGAACCTCTACTTTTCTGCTCCATCTCTTCTTCCCCAATTCTCCACTCTTCCATGAGCTCTTTCTCGTCAGGCTTGTATCATCTTTCTTCTTCACTTGTTTAAATATTGGAAGAATCCTACAATATTTAAATGGCAATAGAATACCCATCTCTGATAAACTAAACAAAAAAGGGGATATAAATGAAGGACCACTTTGTATCGGTATATGCAAAACAGGATTGATATATAGCTACTTTCTCATAATTCAATGAGAAGAAAGATAGGTACTAATAGCATTTGGACAGGATATCATGTCTGCATCTTGTACTATGAATAACCACTATGAAGACACCAATATGCAATGTGTTAATTATTGTAACTGTCCTACTAACCTGTTTTGAAACTCATTGATATTTGTTTCTAAATAAAATAAAATTTAAAAAAAAAAGAATCAGTAAGCCTTCTCTAGAGATTGGCACACTATCTATGAAGTCAAACTAAACCTGCTGGTTCAACTAAATCCCTTTCTACCCAGTGATCTCCAGTAAGTTATTTATGTTCTCTGAGGTGGTGAGACTCCTCCCACCTATTCCCCACCAAAATATTTCCACCACCAGCTGCCTTCAGGCTATGATGCTGCCCCCTACCCTGCACTTCTCTTAACTCATCCATCCTTAACTTTTCCTTAGAAAGAACCCTGGCCCTGGAACTCTGTCTCCCTGACACCCTTCAATCAGCCCATGCTCAGCCACAAACTAACTATGTGGTCTTTGGCACTCAACTCTCTGGAAGAAAATCCTCATCTAGAATATATAAGTAATGATTCTCCTCTTCATACCTTACTGTATCTTTATAAAGACCAATTAGTACACATAGAGTTACTTCGGAAATTTGGTGACCTTTATTTTAAGTGTTTAGGACAGGGTCTTCCGGATCTGCCAGGTCTCACTACATAGATACAACTCATAATGATGCTCCTGTTTTCAGCCTCCCAAGCGCTGGGATTACAGGCGCGCGCCACCACACCCAGTCTCAATCACCATCTCAGTGCCCCAAGGGGAAGGGGCCAGCATGGCAGGCTCAGGATTGAAGCTGGGCCACTGTGCTCTGCCTAAGCAGGCGCTTTAGTCTGCTAAGCTATTTGGCCGGCCTGTTATGTTGGAAATCTGGAAAGGCCATTCACATGTTGGTACAGTTTTTGTATTTTTCTGTGACTTATAAATTGGAGGCAATCTCAAACTCAGAGGAAAATTGCAAGGACAGCATAAGGAACTTCCTTTTTGAACCACTGGGGACTGCAGTGCCAAATGTCATGTCCTATTTGCCTCCTCGTACTTTATTGTATATTTCCTATCAATAAAAGCCATTGTCCAAAATAACAATAATACAATTAAAAACCAAGGAATTAACATACATTGCCAACATGTGGTCTTCGGACTCTTCTAAGATTTCCAGATCTCCAAGAATATTTTCACAGTGAGCAATCCAGCGTAGAATCACACATCACATTCAGTTACTGTGTCTCTTCAACTTCCCTCAGCCTGGCTTCTCTTCTACTTATACGACATTGACACATTACAGGATTAAAGGACACTTATTTTGTGATGGGCCCTCCCGTGTCCACTTGCCTGCTTCTTCCCACGATGAGAGTCTGGCTGTGAAGCGTGGGCTGCCGTACCACGGAGGCGGGGTTACACTCTTCCCGCTCTATCTCAGTGCTGCACAGTTTTGCTTCATCTCATTGTCAGTGTCGCAAACTTAGATCCCCTAATTGCTTGCTAGTTTTCCAAGTGAATTTTCTCCTCTCCCCATTAATATGTGTTTTGTGGAAAAAAGTTCTTCATGCAAGAGGTATTTTAAAACTATAAAAACAGACTTTTTTCATTAAAGTTTCAATGTATTCATTTCTTTACATCAGTATGGTAGATAATTAATTTTTATTCAATGGATCATTTGATCATTTGAGCTCCAAATAGCTTAAGACTTGATCAATGAATGCTAAACAAATTATTTTGATAAGTTCTATATTCTTTGAGTATTTCTTTTTGGTGCAAAACCGGCTCACACGATATTTTCCATGAGCAAGTTCTAGAACCAACCATTTCTGCATAAATACCCTGTTCTTAATCTTGTTAGTGGAAAATGATGTTCGCAAGACATAGTGTGGACTCCAGCTGTATTCCTTATAGGCAAGGAATGCCCTTCCAGAGTTTTCTCGGTGGGGAAAACAAGAGAATGTTTCTTCTATGCACACACACACACACACACACACACACACACACACACTCCAGTATGGACGACTTCTATTAGTAATGAATAGAAAAGATAAGAAATAAAATATAAGAACAATACAACTCTTTTCCCTTTTCCCTTTCTTAATAAGGTAGCCCCAAACCCATTAAGTGTAGCAAAGCAAGACAGTCAACCTCCCAGCGGGCCCCGCCAACCGTAGGAGGTTAGTGCCCACTGGGGAGAGGGATGAGCACAGCCACACAGGGGAAGGCTACACAGGTATGAGAGGGGCGCATTCACCCAGAGCCAGCCTGGTGCAAGGGCTCCAGTGTGGACAGGTTGAGGAGGAGGCTTGCCCACAGTGAGAAAGCTCAGAAAGTGCCCTTACACCCCCTATAGGATGAGCAGTGTTCACATGCAGGAAACCTCACAATGGATAGAGGAACTCAATAAAAAGGTCATCCATGGCTGTGAGCAGTGTAAAAGAACTGAAGGCAAGCTCAGTGTGGGCTGTCTGTCAGAGTCTGAGCTTAGTGAATAGGCCATAGAGGTGTGGAAGACACCTGAGATGGGATGTGAGGAGGGTGTCCACAGCAAGAAAGGCCAGCAGTGTTGATGCACAGTGAGTTTCACACAAGAGGATTAAAACGATGACAGACCCCTCACCGGGCCTGGGCTCTAACGTCCACCACCACCACCAACAACAACACCCCCACCTGACACCACCTGGGGTACCTCTCTAGCTCTGCTCCGCCCAGTAGTCTCAGGACTGAATTATTCAAGAAGATAAATGCAAAAGGAAAAGGATCCAGCTGCTCTGTTATTTCTGTTGCATCTCCCATCCACAGCCACCATTCTCATGCACAGTCGCTGTCAACATTTTCTGTCTCCATTCTCTAAACCTTCACTGATTCTGCAATCCACTCTCATATGGCTTCATGTTCCACGGTCTCAGTCATTTAGAAATGACTTCTGCATTTCTAAACCCAAAAGATGCGTTTCAGCCCTTGTGCTATTTGGTCTGCTTGAGACATTTGACCATTTGGCTTCTGAAAATGAACTATCTCCTCAGCTTCAGTGACACAGCCCATGTCTCCCACTGGCTCCCACCTCTGTGGCTCCTTCTCGTCTGTTTTTTCTCCAGTATCCTCTTTCTCTATCCATTTATTGAAGATTGGCACCAGCCAAGGTTCCTGTCATTCTTCCCTTTTTGTCTTCCCACATGTCTCAATATTGCTTTGCTCTGATTCTCAACTGTATGCTAAAATTTTATAACTGTTATCTGTATTTCTGCAAGTTTCACTTTGAACTCTAAACCTTTACCTGTCACCCACTGCCTACTGCACTTCATTCAATTCAACAACATTCTGGGCAACTGATACTCATTATGGGCATTGCCTCAGGCCCTTGGCAAGTTCATTTCATACCTGAGAAAAACATAAAACCCAGCATACTTGTGGAAGTGCCACTGTTCCCACCTCTCCAATTCAACCTGTGCCTTTTTCCAGACTTCTCCATGGAAACACCATCGTCCTCCTTGTCAGGGCTGCAGGAAGAAATTCTTATTACCTTACCACTCTCCCTCACATCCAGTCAATCACTCTGTCCAGCTGATTCTGCCTTTTGTACCTTTCTACCCACTTCCTATCTCCAGCTCTAACCACGCCCCAACCCCTGAACTAGCCTTCCTACCTCCATACTTTGCCCTTTACAAGCACAAAAGTTTAATCTTCTGGAGAGATAGCTCAGTAGAATAAGTGCTTGCCTGGAAGTTCAAGGGCCTGAGTTTAAACCCCAGTTCCACAAAAAAGTAGTTCAATAGATTCTCCACATAGGATCCATAATAGCTTTTTCTTAAATGTACTTCTAAACCCAGATACAGCCATGATGGTCCATAATTTCGTCTGGTTATCTCTTCAGGCTTATCCTGCAATTTCTGTACACTCAGTTGTCTCTTCAGTTATCTCTTGTAGACTAACACAGTCCAAGTACCCTGCTGTATGCACCCAGAAACACCTTTCCTCACTCCCTTTCTTAAGGATCTTCTCTCTCCCTCTGAGCTTTACTGCGAAGGCCACCCCCTCAATGAGGTCCTCTTTATTCGCACAGAAATGGTCAGATCCTCTTCCCTGTCTTATCACACATCATCAATACTGGTCTGTAATTATTCATTTTTAGGTCTGTGTTAAGCCAAGGATTCTGTTTACTTTATGCTATCTATGCCTCATATGGGGACAAGAACACAATAGGAGCTCAACAAAAATTAGCTAACTAGATGAAAAACTTACTTTTGTTACAATAATAAACTAGGCCCTATTATGTTTATTCATTTGCAATCAGAAACATCATGAACTGAGTTTAATACATTCAGTTAGGCTTAATAAATTCATATATGATGTTGTATGGTGCAATCAGTGAGACCAAAATCCAGAGGAAGCCTGTCCTCTTGTACGCTCACTATATGCCTTGGAAAGCAACAGCCATTTCCATGCCTCTATTTCCCCACCTCTCATATGTTGTGTTGAGTATTGAACAAGACAATCTGTGCAAATCACCGAAGAATACCGTCTAGCACAAATTAAAGCAACATTACTTAAGTGGAAGCTAATATTTTTGTCATATTTTTATTTAAATGAGCAACCTGCCTCTAGAAAGGCTTTTCATCACTAGGCATAGATTCAAAGTATAAAATTTCAGAGAGGGGACAAAATAGCAAGATCACCCTGTGTAAAGGCTCAACTGTGGAGCACCAGTCTGCCTTCTGTATCTGGCTAAGACTGGCTCCTCCCTTTGCTCCCAGCAGTGCTTCAGCATGTCTTACCTCCAACTGACCTTCAGGACAGCATCAGTTATAAAGATCAACCTAGGCAGAGGGAACCCCCAGAGCTTCTTCTTGTGTTGTGTGATGATTCACACTACAACTGGAAACCCTGATCCCTGTTTTGCAGGGGTTCCCAAAACCCATTTTAGCAACACACAATAGGCTGTTCATGACTCCTGCTGAGGGATGCATTTCTTCTATTCCTTTTTTTTTTTTTTTTTTTTTTTTTTTTTTTTTTTTTTTTCTTTTTTTGGTGGAACCGGGGATTGAACTCAGGCCCTTGCGCTTGCCATCTACTGAGCCATCTCCCAAGCCCTTCGGGACTCATTTCTTCTCAGTGGAACTTAAGTCACAGGAGGGGGATACTGAATATCCTAGTGACCAGCTTAGCAAAAGATGTGCCTTTCTAAGTTGGTTGTTCTATTCTCTTTCCTTTTAATGTCGTGCTGATCTCTAAATGAGGACAATCACAAAGACAATGGAAATGTCAGATGGGCACCACATTCTTAAAAGCTCTTCACAGTGCTTGGCCACAATGTGTAATGCATAAATCAGTGAAAAATATTTAAGTTTTGTAAGTAGCCCAAATTAAAAAAAAAAAATAGAAAGTAAGATTTACAAAGTAATTGGAAAATTGGCTGAAAATGAAAGGATTTAACAGTTGATGAATTTTTTAAAATGATGAAAAAAATACCTGACTTTAAAAGGGAAAAAAAGCTTTTCCATAGCCACAAAGAAAATCAGGTTTATTTGTTTTTAAACGATAAAAAATGCATTTTCTAAACTGAAAATAAACATTGCTTCTGACCTCATCCTGTGAATCTCATGAGTAATTCAAATGGAAAATAGTGGCCCTTCCTTCCAAAAAGCAAAAGGGTGAAAGTCTGAATGAAAAACCAGACATGAAATCCCCTAGATCAACACACAGTTTTTCTTTTAGTATTTCAGTTTATTCACGCACGTACATCGTACTGGTGTCTTCACTCCGTGTAGGAGGCTCGAACGCGGACACAACTCATCTCAGCACCCTTTTCCCTCTTCTCCTCCACCCATCACTCGATCCCTTCCCTTTTATGTTCTTGTTTGGCTTATGTTTGCAAGGCACAATGTTTACATCCTTTACTGGAGCTGGTGCATGTACACAGCACATCCCAGTTCCCTGTCGTCGTTCCTTATCTTTCCATCTCTTGGTCCCCTTTCCCTTTGAGAACTATCTATCCCTTTTACTTCCTGTTATCTATCCTGTATTTTTCTCTATTTTACTCTGAGTTTCTCATACAAGAGAAACAATGAGATATTTAAGCTTGTGGATCTGGCTTACCTCACTGAATCTTATGGTCTGAAAGCTCATCTATTTCCCTACAGATAAGTCAGCTCTATCTTTTGTAGAATAGCATTAGATACACTTCCTTCATGAATTCCTCTCAACACATAATTTCTATGAGTATCCAAAGGGTGTCACAGAATCAGATCCTGGAAAGACATGAATGAGGAAGAAAAGACTAGACCCAATACCTGTGCACTATCTAGAGGTGAAGAGTTGACTTGCAGTACATGAAATGAGAACGAATTCTGGCTGTGAAGTGTGTGTGACGCAACAAAAGCAACTTAGCTTTCTACACCTTAACTTTTTTATCTGTAATTCTGGTATAAAAACACACTTACATCAATAGTTTGTGCATAATAAATTAGTTAATATTTTTACATTCTACAAAATACCTGACATGTAGTAAATCCTTGATAAATGGCAAATTATTGCCATGCTTATCAAACTTTACTAATTCATACTTCATCCTGCATGGCTATATCTTATATCCTTAGAGCCATATACGTCATAGCCCAGATGGTTTAAGGTTTAAATTACCTGCACTTCCAGTAGGAAGGAAGTTTGGTTTTAGAGTTAACAAAATCTAGAAATTCATTCCAGATTTCTCATTTGTAGATAGTAAAACTACAATGAGCAGTTTTAACTCTCTTGGCTTTAGTTTCCTCATCTTTTATCCTGCTGGATTGCACACACAGTTGTGTGAGATAATATCTGGATGGTGACACACATAAAATGGTATCTCGCAAGCAGCAATGATACTGTAGGAACTAAAGAAAAGAGACAAATGTTTCATATTTTATTGGAATGTACTAAAGTGAAATTTCAAGCAAAAAATGATATTTCAATTTTATGCCACTTCACCAAGCAGATTAAAATCCCTAGTGAAGTAACTGTATTGCTATTCCCAGTGACTGAGAGATTCTGATGTGAATGATAAAATATTTTAATGTTGGAAAAAATAAGTTATGTGTGCATTTCAGCAGCATCAAAAGAAGCCCAGCTTGGCCTGATTTGCTAGAAAGGTATGTCTCCAGAAGCATTTCACTTGGTCTGCTGCAGAATGCTATGGAAGTGATTAACCTGCAGAAATAATGATAGAGAATGCTCCAGGGGTGTCCCCAGGCATGACAGTGTGGGATTTTCCTTCACTCCTGATGGCTATATAGATTAATGAAGAAAAGAAGCCCAAAAACCAGTCCTCTGGAGTTGAGACCATATCAGAGAACACCTAAAACAAAGGGCCTGGAAAAGTCTTCCACTGACTACTCACATCAATCACATTAGCATTGTCTCCCACACACTCTGCCCTTATTTAATGTTATGTTTTCTTTGAAAAACCACAAAATCCGTAGATCTAAAAATTTAAGTAAGTGCAAGGTCCTAAGTTCAATTCTCAGTACCAAAATAAATAAAATTATAGTCAACATGTCCTGAAAAAATAAATATTGAAGTGATATCATAATTTATAGTCAACCTGCCCCTTGCTGAGTCTGGAGGAAGTGTTTTAGTATAGTAGAAAAGAACATTACACATGTACCCCTGATATCTGAGTCCAAAACTCCACTCTGGCACTTACAGTACAGAGATACTGTTGCTTATTGATCTAGTCACTATCCATGTTCTCTGGAGAATGAGAATTTATAATACAGTGACCTCAACATGCTCACAAATACAGTAATATACATTCATTGCTGATAATACAGTAGCTATAAATAGAAATTCAATTATTAAGTGAATCCAATATTTTTAGGGCTAGGGAGATAGCTCGGCAGTCTAAGCTTCTGCCTGGCAAGGGCAAGAGCTTGGATCTCCAGTACTGCATGCTGTGCCAGCCCAGGAACCCCCAGTAATCCCAGCACTGGGGAGGCTGAGACAGGAGGATCACTACAAGTCTGAACTCCGTAGCGATACCCTGTATCAAATAATTTTTTTTAAAAAACACATTACTTTTAAAAGGATTAGCCAAATAGCTCACTGGATTAAAGCACCTGCAAGCAGATGCAGGGGCCAGGGGCTTCATCCCAGGCCTACCATGCGGGCACACTGTGATGACAATTGAGACTGGGTGTGGTGGCGCACGCGTGTAATCCCAGCTCTCGGGAGGCTGTAGACAGGTGGATCACTCAGTCCAATCTAGTAGTGAGATCCTGAACACTCTATAGCCCCTTCCCTAAAATACAGAAAAAAATTACTATTAGCATTAACTGGATAATAATCACATTAGTTCATAGCTAATGTATTCATCACATAGTGGATTAAACATTTTAAATTATTTGTCTCATTTCCGCCCCACAGCAAAGTTACTTGGAAAGTACTAGGAGTACACTGAAGGCAATTTCCCAAACCAGAGGAAGACAAGGTTTTCCCCCACCTGAACATGTATGCCTCCAAATTATTGGTTTTCAAATTACTTCTTAACAATGAAACATTTTCTTCAGAGAAGCACTTTGTAGTCTAAATCCACATCACAGGTGAGAAGTAGGCTCTCTGCCTTTTGTCAGGGCCTGAGAGCTTCTCTCCCAGGATGGCCTTGGAAATGCCTGGGAGGAAGCCCCATAGAACACAGTGCTCACCAAGCCCTTGGCAGCCACGAAGCCCACGTATTCCTCACATTTGTGATTTTGACAGCTTGCAACCCACTAAAAAGGCATATGGCAGGTCATAATTTGTCACGTTTCAAGGTTTTAATTTTATCCTTACACTGCAAAAAGCCTGGGAGTAAGTCACTTAGATAATACTTGAGTTCTTTAGGAATGTAAAAATATTCACCATTCACACGATTCATGGCAAAGACTCACGAATTAGGAGATTTCAAATAATTTACGATATTGTATTGATGAAATGCCTAGACCCTCCGATCCCCAGCTGCTGCGCGCTCGCCCGATATGCCTTTCATTTTGTTGTGGATGAGTAAGAGATGTCACATTACCACAGGCTGTGTCTCAACAGTTCCGAAAGTTGCCAGATTCAACAAATAAAAATCCAAAATATACAGTTACATTTGAATTTCAGAGAAATAAGGAATGCTTTCTTTGCATGTCTCAATTACTGTACAGTGCATACCTGTAAAAAAAAATTGTTTTTTGTCATTTCCTTAACATTATTTGAATTCTGCAGGGTAATTTCATAAAGCAGGTTATTAACAGCAGATAGTAATAGCAACATAATCTCAATTCATACACACCGACGTGTTCAATGAATCTGTTCATGTAAAACTGACAAAGCAGGGCGGGGGAGATAGCTCGGCAGTCTAGCAACCTGCCTGGCAAGCCCAAGGACCTGGGTTTGATACACATTACTGTATGCTATGCAGCCTCAGGACCCTGGGTGTGCCTGGGTGCACCCTGGTGGC
Organism: Ctenomys sociabilis; assembly: GCA_004027165.1. Classification (NCBI taxonomy): domain Eukaryota; kingdom Metazoa; phylum Chordata; class Mammalia; order Rodentia; family Ctenomyidae; genus Ctenomys; species Ctenomys sociabilis. Next base: position 41,090 of record PVKA01004695.1, read on the forward strand.
CACTGAGCCCGAGCGTGGTGGCGCACGCCTGTAATCCCCTGGAGAGACTGACACAGGAGGATCACTATGACCCTGAGCTGTGTAGCAAGAACCCGTACCAAATAAGTAAGTAAATTAATTTTTAAATGACAAAACAACATGAAAGATAAATCAAATAACATAAATATGTCATAAAACATAATCAGTAAGATGGAAAATTGTGTGGACCTAGTAGTGTACTAGACACAACTGAGAGAAGAATTGATGAGTCAGGAAATATAGACTGAAAAACTTCCCAGGAACAAAGGAATAAGACATAGCAATGAGAAATTGAAAGACATATAAGATAGATAGAATTGCATTATAGTTACTCACTTAATCTGAGTTCCAGAAAGAAAAAATGCAGATAATATTAGAAAGGGGATAATAGCTGACAATATTTCAGAGTCGATGAAAGATAGGAATAATTACATGAAACCCATAGTTATAGGAAGGTCACTCAAAGGAATTCTGTTTTATCACAAGTGTATCACACTGAAACTTCAAAACACTCAAGGCAATATATCACCTTGAAATTTATTATAATAAAAGAAATTCAAACTTTGAGTTGGATCACAGATGAATTCTAGAACTTACAAAAGAAAATCTTTAAAACAACAAATTATATTTCCATTGCAAGAAAATCTAACAATGAAAGTATTTACAAAAACGAAAGATTGTGAAATTTTTACAAACCTATCACTAAAATTATAAGGAAATAAGAAGAAAAAGTAAGATTTCCAAAAGGAAATACATTGATGAGTGTTGAGTTAGTACTTTACTGAATTCAAAGTTTAAAACTCACAGTAACAACCATACTTTTATATAAATGGACAGCTGTTGGTCTCTTAGAGCTTGATTTCTTTACAAAGATGTTTTCAGTATTCCTAAGTGAGATTATCAAAGATCAACAGCAAAATAATTTCTGATTATCTATTCAGTCAACACAAAAACATTGAAATGTTGCTGACTTATTTTTAGAGTTCAAGAAGAGTGAGACTCTTAGTTTCTAGAGCATTACTTTTTCCTCTACCAGAGGTGTATTTTATTCTCGGGGGCTTATTGCTCCTAAGAACTGTCTCCATTTGTCTTCCTTTCCAACAGCAAGGTCATTGCTATACTACATCCTTTGTTGTATTTTGTCTCTTAAAAGTGCACGACTATGATATCATGGGGTGGATTTCCCTCTAAAGTGAAGGCAGGTACAGAGCTGGAATAACAAAGATGGAAGTGTGTTTGCAACAACTTCTGGGCTTCAGTTTGGTGTCAAGTTCAGTGGTAAACATGTTCAGCATGCAGAAAAGGACAAATACCCACGGATCACTCCCAAGGCACCTGTCTCCTTAGTAAATTCCCTCCACTAGTTTACTTCTAGGATTCTACCCTCTTCTTGCACAGAAGGTGGTTAGAAAATATATTCATATGGAATTTCTTCTGTATTTTATTAAGAATGCTGTTAAGATATATTTTTTATGGCTTCACCTCCCCTTTTTGGGGTTCCTACATGAAAACCATTTTAGTATCAAATCATTAAGTGTATATACACCCAGCAATAAAGATGCATAAGTAAATGATGCTATTTCTATATAGTATCTTATTATACAGGCATTGAACTAATTTTGAAGAGTAGGAAATTGGGAGTAATCTGCAAGAGGAATCCAAGTGGAACTCAGCAGCCTTCCTACAGGGGCTGTTTTTTCCCTCTTTGGATCTTCATATTAAAGAGTACTTTCTTAAGACATTCACCAGCCTTGTAAGTGCTCAGTAAGGTTCTGAAGGAAAATGCTGAAAGGACTACAGATTCACTCAATGATATAGCTCCTAGTGTTTTCACTAGTGCATACTCAGCCCCTGCCAGTTCCTCAGTTACTGAAGTGAAACTCCTCTCACCCATGTCCACTGTCTACACAGGTAAGAGATTTAAGGACTGGAGTCTGCTCTGTGAGAGGCTCTCTAAAAGGTTCAAGCAAAGTCATGAATGTGTGGTTTATCGGGTCTGGTATCCCTTTGTCAGAGTGTGACAGACTCATAGCTCCCTGAATCCATTTGGAAACTAAGCTATTAGCAAATAAGATGAAGCCATCCTATTTACCCAGTCCTAACACAGGAAAGCACTCGTTTTTTGAACATTTAACACATATTAACTGATAATATGCCTTTTTTCATTTTTATATCTGTAATACTGAATTGGAAGCTTTGTGAAGATCAGTAAATGTTTTCATGGACTAGAGGAAAAACTATGAACTTGAGAGACAGGGTAACCTATGCTCAGATACTGCTTCTGTGATCTATGTGGACAAATAGAACAAATAGTAGATGGCTCACTTTCTTCAGGTAAGATCTTGACCAATCTAAGAAATAGGAAAGTTTTCAAAAGATGTTAGTTTTTTTCACTTACCATTTTCTGCTTGCATTTATTCTATTTCATCGAATCCCTGGAAGAACAATGAATATAGAATTGAATATAGTCAATTGAATTTTCCAGTCTAGTTAATGTCTTATTCTCACAATGTATTACCAACCAAGATTTAGGGCTCCAGTACACACCAAGAGAAATTGAACAATAATTTCTAGAAAACTCTAAACTCAGAACAACAAAAAAATAAAACTTAGCCTCTTTTTCCCTCCAGAAAAATGCATCAATAAACATTAAGATCCTTAAAAACATGGCTGGCAGAATATGCCTTTTGAGGAGGAGTTAGAGCCAATCAGGTTTTTAAGGCTTAATTCCTTAAAGTCAAATTAAAGCACTCACTAACTTAATTGTACCTAACTATGGGTTAGGAGATAGAGGATGCAAAGTGAAAAATTGTTTTTAGAAGAAGTATTCTTAATTCACCAACATTTTAGTGAAAGTTCTTAGGACATTATTCCCTGTTCTGAAGAAATACCCTTAGAGGAAAAGAAAAGCTAAAGACCAGGACATAGGAATAAACTCATCAAAACCAGGTCCTTGAGGAAAGTGACACTGAAAAAGAAAAGATCCTTATAGAAACCGTAACCCTAGCCCTCATAGGAAGACCACAAGGGTGTCAGCAATAGTAGCTGCAATCCTAGTACACTGGGAGGTTGAAGCTGGTAGATCACAATAAGTTCAAGCCCAGCCTGGGCAAGTTAGAGACTTTATGAGACTCTGTCCAAAATAAATTGTAAAGGAGCTGTTGATGCAGCTCAGTGAAAAGGTGCTAAGTTAAATCCAGAAACAGAGAGAGAGAGAGGAAAAACAAAAGGAAGAGGAGGAGAAAGAGGAGGGGGAAAGAGAAGGAGAGGAGAGGGCTGAAAATGAGAAAGACAGGAGGAAGGAAGAGAGAGATGGGAAAGAAGAGACATAGTAAGGGAGAAAGGGAGGGTAAAGAAAGAGGGGGAGGATGATAAAGAAACAGGGAGGGAAGGAAGAAAAGGAGGAAAGGAGGGAGGGATGGAGAGGGGGAGAAGGAAGCAGGGAGAGAGTGTGAGGGCCAGAGAGGGAAGGAAGGAAGAAATACAAAAGGAGAAATAGATATCAAGGGATTCGGGCAGTATTCAAGATCTACTAGGAAATGACATGGAGACTGCATACATGTATAAACTCCCATCATGGCCATTATTGCTGACCTTACCCCAATAATTCAAGTTCTCTTTGGATGGAAATATTATTTGGATAACAGCAAAAACTATTCTCATCAATGATATATAGAGCAAGAAACGTATTGATTAACAGTAGAATTGTCTTGGTTTTGATTTATAGTCTAGTTGTGCAACTTTTGAAGAACACATAAATGACTTGACGGGGACAGGTGACTGAAATTACAGGTTCCTGCTCTGACACGAGAACCACTCGGGCTGCTCATTTATTTGAAGTATGACTGCATGTAACAAGTGCTACTCAGCTTGAGGCTGTGGTGCCCATTTATCATTCTTCCCTCAGTAAAACAAAATTATGGGAAACTCTTAATCCAGAATGGCTAAGAGAAGAAGGCTTTTTTTATCTGGCCAGTTCTGTCAAGGTTTCCTTTCCTCCTTTACTGATTCCTTTTTCACAGTCACATCATTCCCTTGGCTTCTTTCCACACCAGCTAATGCTAGAATTTGTTTTCATGCTTCTTTGTAACACATAAAAATTCTTAAGTCTCTGCTCATCCACTTATTTTCAGACCGAGATGTAATTAGTGGCAATGCTAGGTGGAACCACTCTCTTCAAGATAGTGCTCTGAAAGATGCTTGATTCCGATCACTTTCACACACAACACTGATACTCCAAGTGTCGAATCCTGCAGCTTTCTCCTTTTCTCTGATCTCAGCACTGTGAATTCTAGGCAGTTATTCTGGAAGTCAGTGACTAGCAGCGTCTCCACTACACCATGTGCTCTGGGCAGAAGAATGACTCCCTGCTTAGTTTGAGCCGAAAATAGATTTCTCGGTGGGGGGTCCTTTTCACAAATATCAAACACTACTAAACCCACTCCTGCTTAGAGTAGGATCTGAGCATTCACCTTTTCTAAATCCACACAAAGAGATGACGTTTTTAATGTGAAGATGTTGCTACTCTTCTAATGAAGCAAGAGTCTCTGTGGAAATTTTCACCAGTCCTCAGTGACCCTTAAGCAATGAGGTAGGACTTCACAGCTCCACAGTTCAAACAGAATTAAGTTCTTTGTCATAGTGAATCCCACAGGGAATAAGATTTGATTAGATTCTAGTAGTGTTTCTCAAAATCCAGGTTTTAACCCAGTCATTAGCGAACTGTGAAATCAACAAATGTTACAAATGTGGTGGATTTTAACTAAAGTTTTATGTCGAGTGGAATGAAAACAAAGGTTAACAGAAAGGGGAAAATGAACGTATTAAGTCGCCAGTTATTTCATGAACTTTTTGATTCAGGTATAAAGAATGGTCAAATACTTCATTCTTTCTTTCTATAAGTATATTTCAAGTAACTTCTATAAACAGCTTGAATACATATAGATACATTTTGAAGTTTAAGCCCTGCCTTCTTTCCCACTTCACTAAGAAAAATTCTGTCAGCCTCCTCCTTCCTAGAAATTCCTTCCAACGAAGGCTATGGGTCCCAAAACCCACAGGGTCTAATTATACTGTAGGGTGAGATCCATTGTCAAGTTGTCTGTGTTCTTCTGAGGCACTTAACATCCTGAACCATTGTCCCATCCTGGGCTAGATTTATAGAGCAGGAAGAGAAAAAGCAAACAAAACACAGAGGTCTTCAATGGGAAAGAATATCAGGCACCCACAACTGAATGAAGGAGAGGATGCTTTTGGCTCAGTTTTTGTTTTTGGTTGCCTGCCTCCAGGGAAGCAGGACAGATGGAGGAAAAAGTGCTCAACCAATGACACCAGGAAGCAGAGAGAAAGGAAGAACTGGGGACCCAGCCGCATCCATCCAGGACCCACCCACAAACAGCAAATTCAACTATCGAGCTCAGCGGTGGTGAATCCACTACTCAATCACCTTCCACATTTATATTTTAGATATGAAACATATCAGAGGTTAAGAGATAGCAACTGCTGACAGTAATACACTATAGAAAGATTTCCCTACTTCTATTAAAACATCGTGAGGAGTTCTCCTTTAAAAGAGAATGAGGGAGGGAGGGAGAAAGAGAACACACTCTAGAAAGGAGCCGAGTGGCAGTAACCTAAATGGCACCTAGTGAAAAGCAAAGAAAGAAATTCACAGTTTCAACCTAGGCTTTCTCAGCTGAGTGCAAGAAACTCAAAAGTACTCACATAAAGTAAGCATAGCAGTAGTACCAAAAAACCTCAACAGAGGCAGACCAGCATTCCAACTGTAGGAGAAATCTATGGTATTTATAAGATTTAAGCTCAGTTTAGGGAACTGACTGGTCTAAAACTGACACCTCTGTTCCAAAAAATGTAGTCATTTTGGAACTCCCCAAGGCCTTATTCTTCAAAGCACCACAGTAACTACTGCTAGACACCCTCTTGACTTAGTGATGATACACAAACAGCACTGTGCCAGGAAGCATGGCCAGTGTGTGTGTCACTGGACACAAGATGCTCTCTCTGCATTCCACAACTCCAGGACCACCAGCTATCTGGCTACAAGTCCAGGATCCACCCCATACTTTACCACTACAGTCTCAATGCAACTCTAGCTACTACTTAAATCCCTAGATTCACCAAACCAAAGCTGAGAATAGTCCCTTCGCAGCCCCACAGTTTCAGGGATGAGGTAACCATGGTTACAGTCCCTGCTAGCACCTACACTCAACCATACAGATCTAGGAAACATCTCCTACCTAGTCTATAGCCTTAGGAATACAACTCCTAGTGCAAAATGCCATGATATCACTCAAGCATCTGCCTGGGGACTGGAGAAAGGGCACATCTATGTTATTCATTTCCAGGACTGCAAGTATCAGTACTTTAAGCTACACCATAGCTTTCTCTGCAAGACCTAGTAATGCTCCACCCATGTCCTAAAGCTTCAGGACCACAGATACCAAGCCCATAAGCCCTAGCACCATGCATGCTCCACTTCCCTACACCACACAAGAGAGCATGAATACCACCGCTATTAGCCCAAAAGTTATGTGTGTGTGCCCCAAATGACATAGGAAGTATCTTTATAGTTCAAGGATTTAGGGCTATAGCTATGGCACCAAAACTCCTCGCACTGTTTGTGTTTGTCCCTTGGGACCTGAAAAAGATATTAACAGGGTCCCATGGTTCCATAAACAAACCATGTTATAAGCCCATTACAAAATGCAATCAACCCATGAGACCTAAGAAAGGTCCCTTCTGTGTTCCTCTTATCTATGACAATCAATGGAACAGACATCAGCACCACATTTGATCATTTGATGGGACCTAGCAAAAGCCTAGATCCATCTTGTGGACCAAGATCTGTGGCTACTGGTGGTATAGGCCCAGGTATCACCCAAATTCCTGCTGAGATGCCTAGGAAAGCTGTCATTGACATGTCATGACTTAGAAACTAGAAGCCTTACAATCCTTGGAATCACCTCAATCCCTATTTAGGAAAAATCTGCCCCGATTGATCATTACTGAGCCTGTGGCAGCTGCAGCTACAAGTCCATGTGCCCTCAGGGATCAACACTGTGAAATCTGAGGACACACCTGCATAAAAGTTTACATCCACTGCAGCCATACAACTACCTTCATGAACTTATGTAGCATAGCCTATCAAGGCTTACAAATGCTGTTGACATATATCAAAAGAGGAGAAATCACAGAAACTCTGATTTTGACTTCTTCTACAACCAAGTGCCAGAACTGAGTCAGTTGATATCCTGTATGTCCTTTATACACATTTTCTAAAATTTTATGAAAGCTACTTCATAGCATTGGAAGAAAGTAACATTACACCAGATGTGTTTAGATCAAGGTAAGGGCAAAGAAAATATAGAAAGAAACAAGGCATCTTCAAAGGAAAACTATAGTTCTCCAGAAACCCATCTCAATTTGAAGAAAATTTCTGAAATTCCACAAAAATAATTTAGAGTAATGACTCTAAGAAAAAGCAGTGAGTTGCAAGAGAATAGATATAATTCTTTCCTTCATTCTTTATCTCTTATCCTCTTCTCCAGTTTCCCAAAGCTTGTGTGACCATCCCTGGTCTTCAGATTTTTTTCTACCATATCTCTCTTTATTTATCTCTCTATTTTTACCCTTATCCCTCTTAAATTCTCACACACACAGTGTAAAATCACTCTAGCAAGCAGGAACTCATAGTATATAAGTTCCTGGCTTATGTCAGATTTTTATATAAAACTGTAAGCCTTGCTCTCATGGTCAAAGGCACAAAATTAGTGGTTACCAGTTTGTAATCTCTAGGCTATGCCTAATGCCATCATTACTGCTAAGTGAACTGTTTTCCCCAAGGTGTCACACCTGTTGCAGTCACTTGTTCTCCCTTGTATGACAATACTGTGATTACCTGGAGTCATAACTGACATCACTGTGCAGTACCAAACACTAGATACTGAGCCAAATGGGAGATAACAACTTCTCATCACTAATAAATTGGGAAGGTAAGATCTTGAGATGCAAACAAAGGCCAAAAGCCAGTTACACCTAGAACACATCTCTGAGGAGTAGACATTTCCTAGGAAAGCCTCAATACTAATGATAAAGCTACCTACCATACACAATTTACAAGCATGAAAGGACAATAATTACCATCACAAAAACTCATGACTATGCAAATTCGTTAGAGGAGCAGATACACAAAATAGAAAAGGAAGAGAATAAAAACTTCACATGACAAAAAACTTCCAAATCACAAAATAAGTAACAAAGAGGTTGAGAGAAGCAAAAAATATAAAAAACAAACAGAATATAATTTACAACATGACAGAAAAAAGTCCATGCTTATGAATAATTACCTTAAGTACAAATAGATCAAATTCACCAATCAAAAGACATAATTGTTGGCTGAATGGAATGAAAATAACTGTGTGCTACCTACATAAAACTTACTTTATGGGTAAAGCGACACAGACTAAAAGTGAAAGGTTGTATAACAAATTATAACATAAATGGAAACCAAAGCAACTAATAGGTGTTTTGAGGTAAAGCACATTTTTGTTCAAAAACTATAAAAAAAAACACTATGAAGAAGTGTGATATATTTATAAAAGGATAATTAAATATATCAAAAGATATAACAATTGTAAACATATGTACACCCAACATAGGAATAGCCGGGCGTGGTGGCGCATGCCTGTAATCCCAGCACTCGGGAGGCTGAGGCAGGAGGATTGTTGAGTTCGAGACCAGCCTGAGCTACAAAGTGAGCCAGCCTGAACTGCATAGCGAGACCCTGTCTCAAAAAGACAAAAAAAAAAAAAAAAAAAGGAATATCTAAATACATAAAGTAAGTCTCAATTTTTTTTCTTTTTAGGGGATCGAACTCAGAACCTTATGCTTGCCAAGCAGGCACTGATGCCACTGAGCTATCTCCTGGGCCGTCTCAATAAAATTTTAAAACTGAAATAACAACATGCATCATCTTGGATGATGAAAGATTAAAAATATTACTCAACAGAAGAACAGAAAGTTCACAAACATATGGAAATTGAATACCATTCTCCTAAATGACCAAAAACTAATAGAATTTAAAAGAAATTTTAAAATTTCTAGACACTAATGAAAATAAAGCCACATACCAAAGTCAATCCAAGGTAGCAAAAGCAATACTGAAAAGGAAGATTATAGCAAAAGTGCACGCATCAAATTTCAGGGATTTGAAATTTAAAAGCACAGTAATATATTTTGAAAATAAGCCAAACTCAAAGTAAAAAGAAATAAAGATCAGGTCAGAAATAAATAAGAACAAAAGTAACAGGAAAAAAAAAACATACAATATATCAATGGAACAAAAACCTTTCCTTGGAAAGCATTTTCAAAAGTTTTAATTAGAATGAGCAAGAAAATAGAGAGAAGACCAAAATAAAATAAAGAATGAAAAAGGAAACATTGCAACAATTATCATGAAAAAGTACTGTGAACAACTCTATTCTAAAAACTGGAAAATCTGGAAGGAATTAAAAGATTTGTACTAATAGTGTTTGGACAGGATATCATGTCTGCCTTTTGTACCAGGATTAACCACTATGAAGGCAACAATATGCAGTGTCCTAATTACTGAAACTGTCCTACTAATAGGTTTTGAAACTGTCTCATTTCTATTTGCTTCTCAATAAAATTGATAAAAAAAACTTCATAAACACTTATCACTTGCCAAAATTAGATATACAATAAACAGAAAATCGAAACATAGCAATAATGAATACTAACATTGCAATGGTAATTGAAATTTTAATATCAAAAAGAGCCAGAGCATCATGGCATTAGTAATAATGTATAAAACCTATAGAGAAATAATTTAAATTTTTAACTATTTCCAAAAAATTGTATAGAAGGAATTCTATTTTAACAGAGTTGCCCTGATATGAAAATCAAACAAAGATACAACAAAAAAGAAAACTATAGGACTATATTTCTGATCCATAAATGGAAAAATTCTCAACAAAGCACTAGCAAACCAAACTCAGCAGTGCATCAGAAAGATCATATTCCATTATCAAGTCAGATTTGTCTAAGAAAAACAAGAATATTTCAATATGTACAAGTTAATAAACATGACAGAACACATCAACAGAATGAAGGACAAAAAAATATATTATCTCTTCAATAATTGCCAAACATGATAAGAGTCCATGTCCTTTCAGAATAAAATTCTTATTGGTGTAGAAGGAACATACTTCAAAATCTTTAGGGGTGTACATTAAAAAATTCACCACCAAGAGCATATTGAATGTGAAAAGCTGAAAGTGTTTCCTCTAAGATCAAGACAAGGAAAGGATATCCATTTACATCACTCTTCTTTAATATAGTACAAGCAATTAGGCAGGAAAAAGAAATAAATGCCATCCAATTTGGAAAAACATAAATTAAAATACCCATATTTGTAGGTAACAGAATTCTATCAAGAGAAAAACCTATATACTGCCTCAAAAGTTATTGGGACTTAAAAAAATTCAGTAAATTACAAATACAAAATCAATATATAAAGTCAACAGCATGCTTAAAAACTAATAATGAGATTGTTGAAATAATAAAAAATACATTCACAATAGCTATAAAAACATAATTACTTAGAAAAAATTAAATGAAGAAAGTGAAATATCTCTATATTTAAAAGCTAAAAAAGTAGCTGATGAAAGTAATTGCAGATTATGAGCAGAAGTAGGAAAAGTATTTCATATTCCCATGCTCACGGTCAGAAGAAACAGTGTTGTTAAAATGACCACAATCCACAAAGCAATGACTTTCTTCACAAAAAATAGAAAATTATGAAGCTTATACTGAGACAAATAAGATGCAGAATAGCTAAGACAGTGCTGAAGATAAAGGGGGTTGGGGCTCAAAGATCAGTGGGATCATTTCTCCTGATTTTAAAACATACTACAAAGTTATAGTAGTTAAAAGTGTGGTCTGGCATTGAAACAAAGAAGCAAAGAAATAGAATAGAAGATGCAAATGAATCCATGTGTATACAGTAACTGATGTTTTACCAGTCACCAAGAAAAGATAATAAAGAAAAGACCGTTTCAGGAATCAATGGAACTAGCAAACTTCAACATGCAGATGTAGAAGAATGACCCAGAAGAAAAATTCTCGATGACTGGCTCAATCCCTACATGCGTGAGACCATGTGACCAGCAGGAACATGAACACACCAGTGACACAGTAAGGCCCAGTAGGAACACATGACAGCCAGTGAACCTACAAGCTCAGAAAAGTCCTAAACAACAGTAACAATAGGAGCCAACAGATGCTAAGTTAGGAAAACCAGTGTTGTGCTTGGGAACAAAGGCACATGGAGTAGAAGAAGATGGGTAGGGCTGCCACTTTGATCTCTTTCTTTTTTCTTCTTAGCTCTCCTTTTCTTTTCTCTAAACAGCTGGGGAGAACTCCAGCCACAGAAAATTAATCTTATCCTCCAAATGCACAGATCAAGTACAGATAATCCCTTGATTACTACTTCATTTTTTTTCTGCCATCTTCCCAAGTTCCACAATGCTTGTGAGATCGTGTCCTCCAGTCTTGCTTCTCTTTTTTCCTTAGTTATGTTTGTTTATCTACTCTCCCTCATAAATTTTCCCAGTGCAGGGTAAAATCATTCTACCAATGGGAAACACTTTGCATACAAACTGTAAATTTAGGATTTGTTTGATTATATAACTATAGGTTTTACTCATATGATTTATGGTACAAAATTAATAGTTAGCATAGCTGGTCAGTTTCTAAACTGTGCTCGATGCTATTGAAATTGCTAATTACAATGCTTTAACTAGGATGTCATACCTGCTGTAATTGGTCATTCTCCCTTCTGTAACAATACTGGAAAGATCTGTGGTAATAAACTCACCTCAGCCCAGCACCACAGACCTGGGAACTGAGTCAAACAGATATCAGCATCTTTTAATTGATTAAGAAGGTAAGATACGGGGACAGACACAAGCCAAGAACAGAGCATCCTACACATAGAAGACATCATACAAGGACAACAGAAATCAAAATTTAAAAAGAAAATAATAGAAAATGAAAAGATACAGAAGCAAAATGTAATCTCAGACCTCCAGCCAACCCAAAACGAATCCAGGAGAAAATAAGATGATGTGAATTAAAGAAATGTACCTCAGAGGTGTGAAATATTAGCACCCAACATAAAGAAATAAATGCATGATGCTGTACAGGAAATCAGATCAGATATGATCTCTTGGATAAAAAAGGATATGACAACCATAATAAAGGAATTGCTCAGAAAATCTAGAGTAAATATAAATAAAAAATAAAAATACAGAGGCATGAAATATGAAGGAAACCTTGAGTTAGCAATATAGGAAAGAATTAAAGGCATAAAACAGATTCAAACATTTATCCAAGAAATTACAGATGTCATTGAAAGTTAGCAAAGTCAATTGAGGAAAACTGAAGATAGACTTTCAGACCTCTAAGATAAGATCACATCTGTCACAAAAGAAAATATCTCTAAAAATAATACAGAATCAGAAAATAACAACTCAACAGCTATAAGACAGAGAAAAGGAAAAAGACTGATGGCTGTCAATGAAGAGGCAGGCATGAACACAAATAAAATAAAGATTATTTGTAAAAGTGCTAGCAGAAAATTTCCCAAGTATAAAAACAGACTCTAACATACAGATAATGAGGCATGTAGAACTCCAATTATGATCCACCAAAAAACATTGACACCCAGACATATATTAATCAAGATCCAAGAAGTCTAGCACAAGAACAGAATATTAGCTCCTGTAGAAAGAACCAGATCACCTATAAAGAAAAGCCCATCAGAATCATACAAGACTACTCAACACAAACTTTCAAATCAAAAAGAGCTTGAAGAGAAGTACATCAAGTCCTGAAAGAAAAAAATCTTCCAACTTATATTGATGTAACCTGTAAAACTATCTTTCAAAATTAATGGAGAAATAAAATACTTCCATGACAAAGAACAACTAAAGAAATTCATGACTACTAAAACAACACTACAAAGAGTACACATTCTAGAAAGAGATTAAAAAATGGCTCCAATCCAAGAAGAATAACAGAATAAAAACCACCAAATGGCAAACAATTAAACACAAGGAAAACAGGGAACCAACAGCAAGAAAATAACATGACAAAGATAAACCAATATAAATCAGTTATGACCATTAATGTAAATGGTCTTATTTCATCAATTAAAAGAAAAAGACTGGTAGTGTGGATCAAGAAACACTAACCAACAATATGCTGTATGCAAGAGACATGAAGCTCAAAAAGAAATACATATGAAAGTCAAAAAATGGAAAATAATACCACATCAACAAGAACTCAGAAAAAAAGCAGGAGTAGCTACTCTATTTTCAGACAGTGTGAATTTCAAACCAAGAATGAGCAAAGGAAATAAAGCAGGTTATGACATACTTGTTAGGGGATAACTTCAAGAGGAAAAGATAAGAATTAGAAATATATGTGCATAAAATACAGCAGCACCCAAATACATAAGACAGATATTAAGAGATAGGAAAAACCAAATGACACAATAATACAATGAACATTACAAATAATACAGTAACATAATTGTATTGGGAGACATTAGTATTCTATTGTCATAAACAGATAAATCAACTATACAAAAAATCAGAGAAGAAATAACAGAACTGAACCAAACCTGGGAACAATGGACTAAGTAAATGTTTACTGAGAGTTCCACCCAGTATCAGAGTGCACATTCTTCTGAGCTGCACATGGGACATTCTCTATAATAGACCACATACAAGTCCATAGGACATGCTTAAGTGAATGCGAAGGAGCAGAAATTATCCCATGCATATTATCTTACCATAGAGCAATGAAACTGGAAACAAAGGGTAAAATACTGCAAAAACTTCACAAATATATGAAAATTAAATAAAACCCTCAGGAGGACCAATAGATCACAGATGAAATTAAAGAAATTCAATAGTATCTACAGTTTAACAAAAATGCTGATGCAACACACCAGAATCTATGGTACATAGTGAAAGCCACCTTAAGAAGGAAATTTATAGTGGTGAATACTCATAGCACACAAATAGAGCAAACACAAATAACCTAAAATGGTACCTCAAGCTTTTAAAAACAGACCAACTCAAACCCAAAACCCATGCAAATTATAAAGATCAATGCAGAAATTAATGCAACTAATGCCTGTAATCCCAGCACTTGGGAGGCTGAGGCAGGAGGATTGTTGTGAGTTTGAGACCAGCCTGAGCTACAAAGGGAACATAAGGCCAGCCTGAACTGCATGGTGAGACCCTGTCTCATAAACAAAAGATTGAAAAAAAAGAAATTAATGCAGTTAAGACTGAAAGAATAAATAAAATTGATAAGGCCTTAGCCAACATTGTCCAAAAGGTAAAGATTCAGATTCATATACTGAGGAATGAAAAGAGTAAAATACTACAGATACTGTGAAAATTCAGATCTTCAATATCTACTTCAAAAATCTTTACTATCATAGAATGGAAAACACAGAGGAAATTGACAAATTCCTGTACAAATTACCAAAGCTGAAGCAAAAAGACATAAATATTCTGAAAAACAAAATATCAGTCAATAAGACTGAAAATATGATTTAAAACTCATCAATAAAGAAAAGCCTAAGAGCCAGCCAAGTAGCTCAGAAGATTAAAGAGCCTGCAAGCAGGTTCAGGGGCCAATGGTTCAATCCCCAGGCCTGCATTGCCAGCCCCACCCCTGGGGCATGCTGAGATGGCAATTGCGACTGTGTGTGGTAGCATGCACCTGCAATCCCAGCTCTTGGGAGACTGCAAATAGGTGGATCACTATGAGTCCCATCCAGTAGTGAGACCCTGAACACCCTGTAGACCCTTCCCTAAAAATAAAAGAAGAGGAAGAGGAAGAGAAGAAGCGGGGGCGGGGAAGCCTAGGTTCTAATGAATTCATAGCTGAATTCTACAAGATATTTAGAGAAAATTTAATGCCAATACTCCTCAAATTCTTTAATGTAATTGAAAGGAAAGCAATACTCTGTAACTCAATCCTGGAAGTAAGTATTACTCATACCAAATCAGAGAGAGTGAGACAGAGAGAGAGAGAGAGAGAGAGAGAGAGAGAGAGAGAGAGAGAGAGAGAGAGAGAGAGAACTACACATCAACCTCCCTAACGAAGATAGACACAAAAATCCTCAATAAGATATTGGTAAAGAGGTCTGGAGAGATAACTCAGCAGTTTAATAAACTTCCTGGCAAGTGCAAGTACCCAGGTTCTATCCCCAGTACCACATGCCACGCCAACCTGAGCTGTGCCTGCCACGGAAACCAGGCATGGTGGCACATGAGTTGCATAGCAAGACTGCACCAAATAATAAATAGAAAGTCTAAAATTAAAAATATATATATAGGCAAAGAGAAGAGAGCAAATCATCAATAAGATTACACACCATTACCAAATAGGAATCATTCCAGGAATACATGGATGGCTCAACATAAACAAATCAATAAATGTAATGCACCAAATCAACAGAACCAAAAACAATACTCACATGATCATCTCAATAGATGCAAAAAGGTTTAGTCAAAGTCCAACATTCATTCTTATGAAAACCCTACAGAAATTATAATAGTCTTTTTCTCAATCTGATGAAAGCCATTTATGAAAAAACCAACAATTATATTAAATGGACAAAATGTGAAAGCTTCCACTTAAAAATTAGGAACAAAACAAGGATGTCCACTGTCACACCCTTATTCCATGTAGTTCTAAAAACATTAGTCAGAGCAATTAGACAAGAGAGAAAAATAAAAGAAATAATAGGAAAGGAAGAAGTTAAATAATAATTAGTCACAGATGACATGATAATCTAGACAGAAGACATCAAAAAGAACATGCAAATACTTCTAGGTTCCATAATCAAATTCAGTAGTGTAGCTGGACACAACATCAACACTCCAAAATTGATGACATTCCTATTCAAAAATAACAAACTTGTACAGTTAGGATAAATATGAAGTACTTTTGCATAATTCTATGAGAAGAAAGATTTGAGGGGCTGGGGAGATGGCTCAGTGGAATAAGCACTTCCCTGTCAAGCACAAGGGCCTGAGTTCAATCCCCAGTTCCGCCAGGAAAAAAAAAAAAAGATTTGCACTAATGGTGTTTGGACAGGATATTCTGTCTGCTTCTTGTACTATAGATAACCACTAGGAATATAACAATGTAAAAAGTATTAATTATTTAAAACTGTACTACAATTCAGCTTTTAAAAAAAAGAGGTATACAGCTACATTCTCTTAATTCCATAAATACAGGTATCTGCTCTAATAATATTTGTAAATAGAATATCATGTATGCACTTTGTACAACAAAAAAGCACTACAAAACAATATGCAATGCATTAATTATTGAATCTGTCCTACTAATTTGATTTGAAACTGTCTCATGGCTATTTGTTCTTCAATAAAAAGAACTCATAGAGAGAGAAATTAGGAAATCCACAACTTTCTAAATAGCATCCAGAAAAATGAAATACTTAAGAATCAATCTATCAAAAAAGAAGCAAAATGGCTGGGAAAAAAAGAAGCAAAAGTTGCATATATTGAAGATTAAAATACTCTGAAAAAGGTTGAATAAAACATTGCAAAATGGAAAGACATCCCTTTGTCATGTATAGAAAGAACCAACAGAGTGAAAATGGCCATACTTTCAAAACTGTTGTACAGATGTAATGCAATCCCAATCAAAATGTCATTAGCATACTTTATGGAACTAGAGAAAACATTCCTGAAATTCACTAACAACCAGAAGAAACTTGAATAGCAAAAGCAATCCTGGGCAATAAAGTCAAGGCAGGAGGTATCATAATCCCTAACTTGAAATTATACTGCAAAGCTACTTTGATAAAATAAGCATGGTACTAGAAAAGAAAAAAGACCTAGGAACAAATTAGAGGATACAGACACAACTGCAAACACATTCAACCATCTTATCTTTGGTAAAGGGTCCAAACATGTTCACTGGATGAAAGATAGCCTCACTAATAAATAGTGCTGAAAAAAACTGGCTCTATATGATATGCCAATTACTACAACTAGAACCATGTCCATCACAATGCATTAAAGTTAAAATGAATCAAAGATCCAAATATTAGCATAGATATATCTATTGGAAGAGAAAATAGGTAGAAAGTTTGAAAACAGATGGGGCAGAAAATTTTTTAGGCACAAATTTCTTGAACAAAATCCAGACTGCATGAGAAATATTTCAAAGAATCAACAATGGGGATCTCATCGTATTAAAACCTTTTCAACAGTACATAAATCACCAACAGAGTGAAAAGACAACCCAGAGTAGGAATGCTTTTAGCCAATTGTCCCTCAGATGAAGGACTTTTATCTAGAACATACTAAGAATTTTAGTAAATCAGACCCACCCTCAAATTTAAAGACCAAATCTAAAAATGGGTCTCTGAGATGGATATACATTTCTCAGATGAAAAAAAAAAATAATTGAAAAATATTTCTAAAAAATGTCCAGCTTCATTGGTAATTTAAGAAGTGCAAATTTTTAAACAGAAAAGAATTTATGCTTGGCTTTGATATGTGTCTATAATTAGACATGATGATATATATATATATATATATATATATATATATATATATATATATATATATTATAAATTAAAACAACTGGTTTAAGAGCTTCCTATCCCATTATGTAGTTCTTAGTTAGAACTTTATCTCTTTGTTATAAACATAAAAAGTAAATGTTACTTATTACTTTTGATTCGGTGGTGGGTTTAACAGGTAGTGTAGTCCAGCAAGTTTCTGAAGTTCCAGAGTGGATGACCGGTTTGCAAGAAATGCAAATTTAAAAAACAATGATATTCAATTTCACCCCAGAAAGAATGGTTATCATCACAAAATTAATCAGTAACAAATGCTGATAGGACTGTGCTGGAAAAAAAACAAACTTTTTCCACTATCTGTTGCAGTGTAGATTGATACAACCACTGTGGAAATCAGTGTGGAGATTCCTCAAAGAACTAGGTTCAGAAGTCCTGTTCGACCCAGCTATTCCTCTTCTGGGCATTTTACCTACAAGAATTAAAAACATCATACCACAGTGATATATGTGCACCCATGTTTATAGCAGCATAATTTGTCATGTTTACATTTTGGAAACAATCTAGATGGCCATCAAAGGAGGAATGGAGAAAGAGAATGTGATATTTTTGTGCCCTGGAATACTATTCAGCCATAATGAAGAATAACCTTGAGACTTTTAGGCAAATGCACACAACGTGTAGCCTACTCTTAAGTGAAATAAATAAGATTCACATGTGTAAAGATCATATTTTCTCTCTGAGAGGCTGAAAGAGTAAATAAAATTTAAAATGTACAGTAGATATTGTGAAATGGGAAGAAACTGTTCAAAAGGAAAGAGAAACTGGGTAAGGAAAGGGTAAAATAAGGAAAAAAGAGAAGAAAAACCATATATATATACATATATATATATACATACATATATATATGTATATATATATATGTATGTATGTATAATGTCAAGATATTTATACCACTAGTTTTTTTAGTCCAATGAAGAGAAAAGTTTTGCTTGTATTATATGATCATTTTTTATGCCTATATGTTATAATCTGAGCAACTATTTTGAAGATAACTATACCAATGTATTAAACATTATTAGTCTCCTATTATCTTGTTTTTAATTTATATTGTTTTTGTTTTTTCTCTTTAAAACAAAAAGATCAACCTAAATGGTTCAAAATTTAAGAAACAAATGTAAAACTATGAAATTACTACAAGAAAACAAAAGCAACACTTGAAGACATTAGTATAGGCAATGTTTTTAGATAGGGCCCCAACAAAAACAAAAGTATAAATAGATAAATGGGATTACAACATACTAGGAAGATCCCACACAGCAAAGGAATTAGTAAACACAATTAAAAGTCAGTTTTCAAAATGGAAAAATAAATTTGCAGTGGTACATGCAATAAGAGATTGAGATATAATGAACTCAAAAGCTAAAAATGGGCTAAGAAATTAATGTTTTTCAAAAGAAGACATAAAAATTGCTAGGAAATATGTAAAAAAAAGTGCTCAATTTCACTATTTATCAAAGAAATGCAAGTCAAAAACCACAAAGAGCTACCCTCTCACCCCGGTTAGAGTGACTGTCCTTAGGAGATAGATCTATCCATTTGAGCAGCATGGTTTGGACAACTGCACCGTGATTTCTGCTGGTCTACAGAAAAGAGCACCTAATACTAATTTGTTTTGTCTCCTTTTTTTCAATTGTTTGTAATTTTTCTCTTCTTAATTTTTTATCCACTTCTTTCTTCTTCCATTTTTGCATGCGTGTATCTGGTAATCTGAATAACTGGTTGGAAGACAACACCATGTGTTACAACAAATACGTATTACTTTGGCAAGGGAAACTCTGCATCACTTGTAATTTTTTCTGTTTTAAAACTATTTTGTACTCTCTTTAAAAAATAAAATAGGATAAAATTAAATTAAATTAAAAAAATAAAACTAGCAAATGCTGCCTGAGATTCGGAGAACAGGAAACTATTATAGCATGCACTGTTAGTAGGGATATAAACTAGTACAATTGGTTGTGGAAAACCTATATAGAGATTCTTCAAACAATTGAAAGCAAAATGACCATATGACCCAGCAGTTCCACAGCTGTGTATATAACCCAAAGAAGATGAAATCATTAGGCTAAAAAATTATTTGCGCTATCATACTTATCACAACACTATTCACAGTAGCCAAAATACACAAACAATCCAGCTGCCTGCAGTAAATGAATGGGTTTTTTAATATGCATTTAGTTTACACAGAAGACTGTCATTTCACCATTTGAAAAATGAACTTCTACCATTTGCAGCAATGTGGATGAAACTGAAGTTCTTCACATTAAGTGAAACAAGGCAGACACAGAGAGATAAATACTACATGTTCTCAAGAGTTAGTCAACTGTGTACAACAGAATGAAATAGTGGCCATTAGAGTTTGGGAAGAGTGGAGTGGTGAGGAAAGAGGCAGGAGTCATTTCAGAAAGAAATTCAATAAAAGGCACAAGAAACACAGGGTAGAAAAATTACTTCTAGATGTGCTTTACCACAGTGGAATAACTGTTGGTAAAATAACCTAAAATATATTTCAAAATGAATTAAAGAATATGAAATTCCTCAAACATAAAAATGATTAATAAATAGATGCTTAGTACTTTGATTCAATTATTACATATTATATATATATGCAGTGAGTTACCATTACATACTCCATAAAAACGTACAAATTTCAAAATAAATAAAAATTAAAAAGTAACCAGAGATAAAAGCTCTCTTTATGTTAATCCTATAATTGCTATTTAGGTATTACCCTAAAGGTGCTCATAAGAAATGTTTTAATTAACCATGATGATCAAATAAAGCATTAAATTAAGCATGAATAACAAAAAGCAAATTCAGCAGGAAAGAAAGCCTCGTGTACAAGTTAATCTGAGTAGTCAGTTTGACTGGGTTATGGGACTCCAGGAGAGGCATTTTGTTGGTGGAGGTGCTGCTCATTGCTGTTCATAGCTGGATGGCCTGGTAGGGTGAGACTTGGGCAGAGGAGGTAGGCTGCTGTGGGGATGCATTTGGAAGGCATCTCTCTCACTGACCCCCTTCTGTATGCTGTCGCCTGGCCACCATGAAATATGCAGCCTTTCTCTACAGTGCCCTTCTACAGTGCTGTTCGTGTCCTGGAGCCAGCCATTGCTGAAACTTTTGGAGCCATGAGCCTGATGAATCTTTCTTCCTCTAAACTGTGTGTAAGGTATTTAGATCACAGACACAAAAACATTGTGCACCATGATGTTAAAGAATGCAAGGGAAATCTATCCTAAATAAGAGCAGAGCAGCCACCGTAACGCATTCCTAAATTATTTCTAGGAATTCCTTGGAGGAACAGCATTATGTTGGGTTAAATTCTTCCCAGTGCTATATCTGAAACCCATTGCTTCAGGCCATTTCTCTCCTGAATCCAAATACTAGGATTTGTCAGCTACACAGTGTAGCTGGACATCATCCAGTTTTGGAGAATATAAGCCAGTGTGCTTCATGTGTGAGCAGAATTAACATTTCCCATGATTTCAGAATACAGTTACCATGAAAAGTATGTCCTTGTGTTGCAGCTAAGTACAGATCTCAGAAACCAAAACTAAGCCAAGAGAATACTCTGGGTAGAGATTCCCAAACCTTTCCTGACACAGGACTCTCGCTCACACAAGAAAAAAGATCAACTCATAAGGAATAAGCAACAGGACTAAAATCTAGGCAGTTCTGCCTAAGTTACTCATCCAATAAGACATTTTCCAAATTCTGAAGTTGTTTCTTTCTTGCCAAAGAGAAATTGTGCACTGCCAGACTGGGTGGACCTGAGGAGAGCCCTGTGGATGGTCCCTGGGACAAACAGTCCAGGCAACTTCTCAGGTTGCTCCATGGGTTCTTCATGCCAGGAAGTGGGGGTGAGCTACAGACACAAGTTGCATGGAGACTTTTCTCATGACTAACTCTCCAAATTGTTCCTGAACCAGGCTGGTTTTGCTTGTCATACAGCATACCAATCACCGAAACCAGGAATTGTTCACAAAACAAGAGCTCATTCACAAAAAAGCAAAGAGAACTCATTCATTAAAAAAAGAGAGTTCATTCACAAAAAAAAGCAAAGCCTAAGAAAATGGAGAACAAGTCTCAGATCTGCCTCCTTGAAGAAATTTATAGATTGAAGTATAGAGATTATTGGAAGAGGATGATAAAAGCAGATTAAGTCTAGTGTTTATTCAGGTTTTCTTTTGGTTTTCAAGTAGGCTTCAGCAATATGTAAAAATAATTGCACATTATTAGCATTGAGATTTATTCCAGGAATACAATGCAACAGAAATATGCAATTAAATTAATCTACATATTAACAATCTAAAAGCAAACATTATTGTCATCCAAATGTGTACAGGAAAAGATATTATTTGGTGGATAGTTGTAACTCATTTTTTTTTCATTTTCCATTTCTTTTTAATTAACACATAATAATTGGACATTTTTCTGAAATAATATATAACATTTTGATATGCATATAAAATGGGTGTTAAATAAATAAAACAGGTAAAAAATCTAAAGGGAGCAAGATAAAAAAGTAATAATAAACTACTTGGGGCTAGTTAAAGTGCCAAATAGACTACCGAACAAGAAATGCTGTTAATGATGGGCCCCTGGGACCCTTGGTTCTCAGGTAAGGGTCATGATATGCCATGTCATGGATGACGTGAGCACCTAGGAGCTCAGCTGCCTGTGGGAGCCTTATCCCCAAGCAGACCTTAGTCTTTTCATGCACCCAAGAAAATGGAGCAAAGAACAGTCTCTGTCCAAAAAGTAGTGATCCCTGGAAACCTGGTCACATCATCTCCTTTTTTAAAAACTTCAGGATCTCTCCCTTGCTCTAATGAAAACACTTCAGAATTCTTTGGCAAGACTCACTGGCTCTACTTTTATTGTTCCAGACACCCTTTCCCCCTCCTTTCCTCCACCTTCCACTACCCCAGTGAGCTCATTTGCCTTGAGTTCTCTTCAGAGGAGGTCTTTGCAGATACACCTGACTCTTCCTAAAGCACATTTCCCTTCCTCCCCTATTTATCCTTGGAGCCTTACATAAGTTGCTCTGTTAGAACTTCCTTGTCCCAGGCTGTCCCCTGTCTGTATCTGAACTTCCTCTGCACCCCCACTGCATGCTGTCTTATGGATTGTAACTCTTGTCAACTGTATTCTAAACACACAATGCCTTAAGTTCCACGGCCAAAGGCATAAACACCAGGGCAGCAAGCAGGCCTTTCCAATTCGTGGGCCTTCTTCCTTGTGCTTTGTTTTTGTTTCTTGTCAATCTTCAATTTTCAACAATGGAACAATAAACATGCTATGATCCTTGGTGTCACTGGAGCATTCTCAGTGTGTATTGAACTCTAGATCTCCTTGGAGGCTTGGTTCCTCCTCACTACTGATACAACATCATTTTATTTAAGTGTGCTTATCTATGAAATAAGGCTCATGGTTAATATTACATAAAATAATAAACACACAACCCTCAGGGCAACTTCCAGCTCAGAGACATTCAGTTCCTGGTTATTATCTTAGCCCAGCCTCTGTTCCCTCATGCCTATGAATTGACACCTGTCTCGCCTAACTGCAAATAAACCCCTGCCCATCCCCCACTTCATCTATTTCTTCTTTATTCTCCTTACTGAAGATGCCACATTAGCTAAGATTTTTGAAAAATTGCTCCAATAATACTAAACCTATTTCTCAGTGCTATAAAATCCAACTTCATTCCTGATTAACTTCTTAGAGCTGCTGGTAATATCCTGCTTAGATGTCATTCTCTACAGAAAACTTCCAGACCTCGGGGCTCATTGTCCCATTGGGACATC
Organism: Ctenomys sociabilis; assembly: GCA_004027165.1. NCBI lineage: Eukaryota > Metazoa > Chordata > Mammalia > Rodentia > Ctenomyidae > Ctenomys > Ctenomys sociabilis. The sequence goes on from PVKA01004695.1 coordinate 64,658, forward strand.
TTCAGTGAATAACTCCTGCGATTCCCAGACCTGCTCAGAAGGATTTTATTCTTGGAAATTCACTTAAAAAGTGCAGAAAATCTGGAATTTCTTTCCCAGCCTGTCATGTGGTAGTTAGTACCTGGACAAATAGCTTAATATATCCCTAACTCAGCTCCCTTATCAGTAAAATGAGGATTAAACAGATCATCTTTTCCATTGCCACTAACATGTTCTTTTGTTCTATGATTCCTTTCTTAGGAGATTCAGTCTTCAACCTGTCTGAAAACAACATCAAAGTGGGTTTTGAGAAAATCTGCTAAAAAAACTGTTTACAAAGATGTGAATATGATGCATGAAAACCAAAATGTGTAGTGTAGAACCTCATAGTTGATAGTAGAAAACTTTACCCATCCATTCAATTTTCTACAACCCAGAAGGATAGCCATGGAGAGAGGAGCCCTCAACCACAACAGTGCCCTCTGCAAGCGGGGGCAAGTTAGCCTAGGAGATGCTACAGGAAGGGACCCCAGGAAACCTCCCAGCTGGACTCCAGAGGACAAGAGAGCTCAGGGCTACAACTCCTACAGGTCAGCCCCATGCAAGAGAGTATGGACAGGGAAGGATAGAGTGGATTTAAAGGTGCAATAAGAAAATGACTTCGGCATAGGGATGTTGATGACAACTTTCAATAGGATCTAAGTTTCTACTTTTATACATCATGAGTTGTAGAGGTGCAAACAAAAATGTTTTTGTTGTCTAACAGAGCTTTGTTGATCCCTTGACACTCTGTTTAACTATAAATCATCTGCAATCTCTTTAAAGAAATGGCACTATTGCCACCAGCTATATCAAATAACCCACAGGTTATTAAAATAAAAAAATTATGTTCCTAGAAAGTCTTTTTGAAAAATAACTTATGACAACATAAAATAGTTAATATCACCTAATAACCTATGCACCTTATTTTAAAAATACAATTGATTCAATGATCTACAGAGTATCCTTTTGAGAGCAGTCTAAATTGTTATTATCCAATTCTTATGTAGATTTATAATTAATCTAACAACTATGATTTGACCATGAATATGCCTTTGCCATCTGTTATCTTTACCCTGAATTTGATCATGAATAATGCATAGCCATATGACAGTTGAATTCAATCCATAATGTGGCCATATGTGATGTGGAGCCATCCATAGTGTGCTAATTTGCATTCTCCATCATGTTCATCTAATTCCTACCCAGAGGTTTTTCATTGTGTTTCAGCCACCAGGGGAACAATGCACCTACAGACTTGGCCATGTGGGATGCAGTGCATATCCTCCATTGTCCTGGGTCTGATCCTAATTGTCATCAGGAGAGCCAAAAAATGTTACTCCAAACATGGGCAGGGGTGCTCTTGGGCATTCATAAGATGCTTAATGGAGCTTTTGGTACAGTGTTGCTGACAGTGTGCTTAATTAGACTTCTAAGTGCACATTTATTTTTCCCACTAGGCCAGTCCTACAACACAGGTAAAAGATACAGCCATGTGACTGTAGGTGTCAGGTGGTGGCTGACAGCATGGCCACCTTTAAACAATGGAGTGTTAGCATCTAAACCTCCAAGCCAACCCGATTTCTGCCCATCTGAACTGGACTTCATCATCCCATGCTCCCCCACAGTAATGCTTGCTCTTTGTCTCCTCTTAGCTGGTTCCTCTCTGTGGCATCTTCTTCCATTAGAGTCTTCTGGTCTGGTAAAGATTATTGAAACCTCTTCATATGTGCTGGCTATGTACAGTCTTATTCAGAGGCTTACAAAGCATAGTGGTTTCCAAACTAAAAGCCATTCTTGGTCCCAGTTTCCCTGAGAAATCATCAGGTTATCAATCTATCCATCAATTTTAAGCCTGGGGCATTCTAACAAGCAAGGCCTAGAATATTGCAGATCAAAGCCATGATATATTTCCCTTAACAACCGGCTCTATACTTTCTACAAAAATCTCTTACTGTGGGTAGAAATGAGAAACTTGAAGGATAATTTAATGGTGAGAGAAATCTGTGTTAAATTTTATAGGTGCCCAAATTTGAAGCAAGACCTTTGACCTTCATATTTGAATATAATACCCCATGAATTTAAAATTGACCAAAATCCATATGCAAAACTGTGACAGAATGAGTTCTAAATGATAGCAACTTATTCCACAATATGCGCTCATTAAAGTTGGGTGTCTTAGTTATTTTTCTTATTGCTTCATGTAGCTCACTTTTGCACAGGTTTCAGTCCATAGTCAGCAGGCTCCAAAGCAGGTTACCTTCACAAAAGAGGATAGTTCATGGTGGGTGCAGAAAGCAGCAAAGCAGGAAGGGACCTTAATAGCATCTTCCTGCCCCTTTTATACTCTAGGCCATTGCAGTTAGTGTGATGCCAAAGGGACCAGCAGACCAATTTAGTACTCACGTACCCTTAAACCCAGCATTTCACCATGAATCAGTCACACACTCTACATCCAGTGACCTCTGAAAAAGCTCCACCTAGGATAACTTGAGGCTTTGTGAGGAGCCTCTAAACACAAGCTGTAATAGTTGGCTTCAGATTTTCTTAACTAAGACTGTGAAAAGCAGGTCTTGAAATTCTACTTCAGTTGAATTTCTTATTTCAGTCTAGCTAGAGTCATTGTTGGAAAGCTACTACTCTTGCTGTTGAGCAATGATGTGACACAGTTTCTTTTGCACAGAATCCTCCTTCCTTGTGCTTATATATCCATGCCGTTCTGACCACAGCTCATTAACGAGAGAAAAGATAACTCAAAGCTACAGAAAAAACAACCAATGAGTCAGCAGCCCATGAGCTAAGCAGCCACTAGGACTGTGTACTTTACAGAACGGAGTCCATCCACCCAATTGGACAGATACACAATCTCAGGCACTTTGATTGCATGGTTTAAGGACTTGATAGCTGGAGGTGAGAAAGAATCAGAGAATCTCAGAGATGGGAGCAAACAGAAACCATCAACAGAAAAAAGCTATAATGTAAACATTAGTGGCAGGACAATTGAGTCACAGTTTGACTCACCTCAGGGCAGGGGGCCAAAAGCAGGAGAATAGACAAGGGGCCATGAAACCCAAGATGCTCAGCCACCATACATGCTAATGACCTTGCAGCCTTTCTGGCTAAATGCCAGTTTGCATATTCATGTTGTCTAGTCCCTAATAATACTTAAGATTACAATCATATAAAAAAGACCTACTTAATTATGTCATTTATGAAAGAAATCAAGAAAGTTAATAAATTTTAACATGGAGTAAAATCTATTTCTGTATCATCAAATTAAATCGTGTTAATGACTAAGAGTGATGTGTATCTATAATTCTTATGATCACTTTGTTCTCACCATCTGGAACCTGCTCTCTTTGTCCTCTGCTTATCTAATTAATGGTGCTGAATTGAGGCATCATTAGACATTGAAGAAGGACAATTTCTCATTGAGTAGCTCCTGCAAAATGTAAGACACGTAGCATCTCTGGCTCAGTAAAAGCCTAAAGAAAATTTCCCTACTCCCATCATTTAAAAATAAATCTATACATCTTGCAATGCCCACTAGAGGAAGTACTTGTCCCAGTTAAGAACTATTGATTTAAGTTTTTCCATTCAAGGAAGAGCTCAACTCCTCTTTCATCTCTGATTATCACAGACTACACTGACTTCTGTACCTTGTTTGACTCTAATGGCACTTAGAGGTCCAGTGCATCATTGGCATCCTAATCGTATTCTAATTGTTTGATGTTTGGTGGTTTCCATTCTTAGCTTGGTCACAGTTCTCTGAGAGCCGGCCACAGCCTATGAAGTCTGTCTCACACATAGTGCCTAACCTTGTGGCCGAAGACTTAATCCATTCTAACCAGTTCCTTGCAGTCTCCTCTCTGCTTGCTTCTTGAATGATGCTTCCTGAGACATCTTTACCTTTGTTTCTGGACGTTGAGCTCCTACCAACTAGGAGAAACTCTTTAGAGCTCCCTGAATGTACTCTGCCTGTTCACCACTTTGGCTTCACATGCACAGCACACTTTGTGTATGTTATGTACTTCAATCACTTTGGTTTTTCCTCAATGACTTTCTCACAGGTGAAATCCTATCTATTCTTCAATTACATCCTCTAGTGAATTATTCCCTTCTTTCTAGTCTCTATGAACTTCTAATGAAGTGTGATTTCACTCTACCTGGTTACGCCTCCTAAACAGAGCATGAACTGAGTCTAATTTGTTTTCCTAATTGCTCGCATGATGATTGGCAAAAAGATGAATAAATGCAGGTTAATTATACTGTGCTTTTTACATTCATAGGCATAACCCACACCAAAGAAAATGGAGATGAGCATTCATTGCACAAGGGCAACCATTTTTTTCTCTTAGATGCTACTTTATTTTCCACTAAACAATTCTAAGAAATACAACGTCCATGTCTTGTGACAGTTCAGAGCTTAATTCCAGCTTACACATATTAGACAGTTTCATTAAAGCACCTGAAACAGACAACTTGGTTATGCCTCGTTTAATTTCTTCCCTTCTTTCCTTCCACTTACATTCATGCCAGTGAAATGCTCGAGACACTGTATCAATTGTTAGCAGCAAGAAATTAACTCAAAGGGGAGCACTCAACTGGGAAGTAGAAGAAAAACTAGTCTTCGCTGTATTAGTCAGCTTCATTTCTACTTAGCATTTGCCTGGGAATGTCTTCCCCTATTACTTTTCTCTAGTAGAAAACAGGGACAAGTGTAAATATTATGTAAAATAATAATAACAAAATAATTATATGGGAAACTATCAGCTCATATGCTATCAAAAAGATGAACATTTGTTGATGCACATAAATTAGCAAGAGCTCTGGATTTGGAGATCCTTTTAACAACTCAGGATTGGCGAGGAGAGTTTGGAGGGCAGATATTGCCTCAATTTGGCTCCTCTCACGGCTGATGGAGCCCCGACTGGTGAGGAGAAGGCAAAGACGACACTCGTGTCCAGCAAACCACTGCTGGGCCAACACCTGGCCCCCGCTAAATGTTGTGAGGTCTTCATCAGAACATACAAACTACATTTCTTCTGATTCAGCATCACCCAATGAGGTCACACCATATCACCGAGGATACGGTGAGGTGGGGGGAAGGACAGTGGACACCTGTGACACTAACAAAACCAGAAAGCGACAGACTCAGCAGCAAAAGGACACTGAGCAAAGAAGAGCAGGGCAGGAAAACTTCATAAGGTGCACTGCAGTCTATTTGCATTTCTGTTTCCTATAAACTAAATGATTAGCAATTAAATTGGTTGTTGAATCATCCCTAACCTAATAGCAATTTCATTACATAATGCCCAGGAATAGTGCACGGATGAATGAAATGTATTAATGGTGGGACTCTACTAGAAATGCCTGCCATTGGCAATATCCTTTCATATAAATGCTTTATATTAGCTTCTTTACATAAACTATATTTGTCTTATATTTGGATGTGGTGGGAGAGGGGAGATAAAATGTCTCAGACTTCTTGGTTGAAAAATAGAAAATATGATTTTCCATCTCTGGCCTCAGCAGAGAGACGAGTCCCCGACATGGCTGCGCATGTGCAGTGGACAGTAGTGTGGAACTCCTCCTGCGTCCTAATCAAGCCGAATACGCAGACGTACTGCACGGAGCCCAGTAACATCAGCGTTAGGAGGTTAAGGAAGGAGGATTGTCGTGAGTTCAACGCCAGTCTTGAAATGCATTCACGGCCTACATAGCAAGACCTTGTCAGAGAGAGAGAGAGAGAGAGAGAGAGAGAGAGAGAGAGAGAGAGAGAGAGAGAGAGAGAGAGAGAGAACACAGACAGACAGGCAGGCAGGTAGACAGACAGAGGCAGAGATAATACATGTCATTTATTAATGGACATAATCACTGGTTAATGTTCATTAGCTCAAACATCAAGGATTAAAAGGCAGAGAATCATTTTCTCACCAGATTAGCATTGCATCTAATCAATCCACTAAAAATTACTCAAATAGATCAAACAACTTGAATTCTTTTCCCAAAGAAGGGCCACTAAAATGATAAGCAACCCATCCACTTTGCCCCCAGATCACTGACTTACTCACTTAGGAGCTATCGCTTGGCAGAATTTTAGGGGGATGAACTGCAATTCTGCTGCCCTGAGAAACATTTTAAAATAAACTATCGCCACTCACTCACCTGATTGCTTCTAATCGTCTTTTCCCTTATCTTTTCCAAAACGTTCTTGCTCCTCTTGTCAGCAAGGAAAATACCACTACATACTTGGCATTTGATGTTAGATTGAGGTTTAAGCTCAAGCTCCACCCCCAGCAGGTGACCACATTTTTATGAGCCTCACTCTGCTTATCTGCAAACCAGGAAAAATAGAATTTACTTTGTAGGAGGAGTCTAGGTATTATTTTGGTGATGATAGAGGAATGATAATAATGTTTTCTAATACAAATATTAAAAATCAAGCAGAAGGGCCGGGGGTGGTGGCGCATGCCTGTAATCCCAGCATTCGGGAGGCTGAGACAGGAGGATTGTTGTGAGTTCGAGACCAGCCTGAGCTACAAAGTGAGCTCGAGGCCAGCCTGAACTGCATAGTGAGACCCTGTCTCAAAAAAGACAAAAAAAAAAAAAAAAAAATCAAGCAGAAAATCAATATTAATAGCTCTACTGTGTGCTCCATAAATGATGAGCTATTTCTATTGTTCAGTTCTTGCATAGCCTGTGCCACAGTTTCTCCCCTTTTCTTTCCTCACCCCCATATCTCAATAAACAAGAATAGCCAATTAAGAGTTATAAATTCAAGATTTATAGGGGCCAGGGAGATCGCTCAGTGGAATAAGCGCTTCCCTGGCAAGCACAAGGGCCTGAGTTCAATCCTTGGTTCTGCCAATAAATAAATAAATAAAATCAAGAATTATAAACCATTCACTTTGAGACATGTAGTATTTATTGCCTCTAAACTATTCAGCTGTTTGATTTACCTCTTCTGTAAATTGATTTGCTAAATTGGAATTATCTATTAGATAGTTATTTATCCTTGTTTTTTGCTGCTAACTTGAACTTTTCTCTTCAAGGTAATGACCTCATTTTTATTGCCAGCCTTCATCTTGTTTTTGGCTATTAATAGTAAAGTTAAGTTAGTAAACAATTTTCAAAATACGTGCAGTTTCCATATATCTTTCACGAAATTCTGCTCGTGTTAGCACTTTACATACCTGTGAAACATCAAAACTGAGAAGGCAACATCGGTACAACACTATTAACTAAATTCTAGGTTTTATTTCATGTGATGGTTAATTCCATTTCATGCCTTGAAGAGACGAAGAGATGCCATGACAGCCAAGAAGCAATTGTACCTGGGTGTGTGCGGACAAGTGTCCCTGGAAGAGGTACTACCGATTCCCCTTGTTGGTGGGAGTGGGTGTCATTCAGGGCACTGAGGACCTGGATAAAAGAAAGTACAGCAAAGGAAATTTGTTTCTGTTTACAGGCGGAACACCCATCTTTCCTGCTTCTCTTGACCTCAGACGCAGAGCTTGGCACTCAGACCAAGGTGTGACCTCTGTACCTGCCACCTTGAGGCTCAGGCTGGGACTTCCACCACGCACTCCCGCTTCTTGAGTTTTCAGCTTCCACATGAATTACATCATCAGTTTTCCTGGTGCTCCAACTAGCAAACAACAGATTAGGGGGCTGATTTGCCCCCAAAATCACATGGGCCAATTCTCATTGTAAGCAGACAATTATCGTATTGGTTTTGTTTATCTGGAGAACCAATTTTTCCATCCTGTCATTTTTCTTCCCCAAGATCTAACCCAGGAGTGCATATGACCTCAGTCAGCGTGTTCCCTTAAGCTCCTAATCTGTGATAGTTTCTGTCTTTCTTTGTCATTCACAACTTTAACTCTTTTGAGGAATACTGTCAGGTTCTATAGATTGTCTACTGGTTGGGATTTGTCTAGCATTTCTCATGACTTGATGAGTGTTATGGACTTAGGAGGAGAATACTGCTGGCAGAATATGTCTCTCATCTCATCACTTCAGGAAACCTGTGATATCTGTGTGAAATTTCCAGTGCCATTCCATTATTCACATGGGGAAGATGGTGTCTGCTAGATTCCCCCATTGAAAAATTGCTCTTTTTTTCCCTTTACATCACTAAATCCAACTTATACCCAAAAGAAGAGAAAAGAGCTCCACCTCATAGAAAAAGTTAACTCAAAAAATTTGTAATTGCCTCATTAGAAGCTATTTAGATGGAGTTTTCAGATACAAAGAATTAGCCCTCCAAATCCCCAGAAGCAAACATACTACTCTAAGTTCCTTTATCTTTTTCTATTAATTTCCTTCATCTTCTGCCATAATAGAATAAATATTTGGCTTCAAACACCCAGCCTGTAAGTAGTCTTCTAGTTTACCAAATCCCAGGTACATTGTACGTCTACCGAGAAGAGATAAGATCCAATATTGAGTAAAAGTAATAGTTCAAGTACTTTTGAAACTAGACCATATTAAGAGCACAGGATAGTTTGAATCTGAAATCTCTCCCAACAATTCATGTATTAAAGGCTTGATGCCCCTCTCACAGTGCTATGGGGAGCTCATGGAATCTTGAGCTCTTAGATCGTTTGAGGTTCCCTTAAGGGGAATGTGAGGCTCCAGTATTTCCCTCTTTCTTCCACCTCTTGGTCTTTGGGTGGGTAGTGTGCTTTTCTACACAGTTCCCTCTATGAAGTGCCACTTCGCTACAGACTCAAAAACACCAGTTGATGATGGACTGAAATCTCCAAACATGAGTCAAAACAAACCCATTCTCTTTGTGCTTTATCTTAGCTTTGTGTGACAGTGACAGAAAATTAACACATGCACCAACTTTACCATGGAACTGTCTGTTTGCTTGCTTGTTTTTGTTTTTGAAGGGGGTCCTTTTTGAGGCAGGGTTTCATTAAGCAGGCAGCCTGGTCTTGAATTCACTATGTAGCTTGTCTGGCCTTGAAGCAATCCTCCTGCCTCACCTTCCTGACTGCTAGGAGTATAGACCTGCCATGCCCAGCTCACCATAATACAACCTCTAGATTCAAAAAAAGGAATGATATTATTTAAGGCAAGATTAGGTATTCACTGGTAACAAACTGAAGGAAATTGATACATGTTCATAGAAGGTGGTTACATTTTTTTAATTTTTCCTGCTTGGTTCACAGGGAAATCAAGCTTACAAACTCATTATATTTTTATGAAACCATAAATTTCAGACCTGAACTCTAAAATTCTCCTCTGTGTTCTTTCCTGTTCTTTTTCCTCTTCTGCTGACTGGAATTAAAAGTGAAAGTGGAGCCCTTGGAGATCCTGTTGTGGGAAGAAAGCCCTAAAACCAGAGAGTTGGAGCATGTATCCCTAAGTGGCTACAGTGACTACAGCCCCTGCAAACCCTTGCTGAGATACAAAATGAATGGAAATGATCTCCCACTGTGTTCACCCACTGAGCTGCAGGGATTGTTTCTTATAGCTACTGGAATCCCCTGCTAAAATAGAAAGCAGTCCCAGAAGGCAGGACTTTTTTTATATTGAGTTGTTTTTCTTAGACCTCGCATGATCCCATGGCACCTGAAGGCCTTTGAAGATAGGAAAGAAGAAGAAAAGGAATAAATGTCATTTTGTTACAAAGAGACATTCAATTTACAAGAAAAAAAATGACAACTATAAAGTTGTCATTTGATTATCTACAAAACAAATTTAATGACAAGATACAATTCTACTAGCAATGGTAGATGAAGCAATAGGCTTGAAAACAGTACAGGTCAAATAAAAGTTCCCTGGAGATTTTAGCTCATAAGGTTGAGCCAACATAACAGCAAGTATTTCAAGCATTCTTAGAACTAGACAGTGGTGTATATTAATAGTGCAAAACTTCTTTTATCTCCGCTCCAACCTTACCAGTAGAAAGTTAAATGGGAAAAAAATGTAATCAAACCTAGTGACAAATAAATAGTATTTGACCAGGTTTCTATAGCTTTCTAAGAAATTTCCTGCTTGGTAGTTGTAAAGGAATGAATTCTAAAAGGTCTGTCACTTATCGAGAGCTACCTTTCTACAGCAATGTAGCTCATAAAAGCCTCCATCCTCCTCAATTAACACTGGGAATCCAGTTTTTGTGAGCAAAACTTGATACTTTACATCTCACTTAGTCCACTGTTTCTTATCATTTCAGTGTGCAGTAGGACTTATTTATAGTAAATCTAGTTTTGGTGAACCTTCAGGTATAGACAATAGAGAAGTCCATCCTGAATACCCCTTGCTCTTTGTCTTGTCAAAGACATTCAAAGGACACAAGCTTCCTGCCATGGCCTTAGCATATCCTTTACTTGGGCAAGGGAATGAAAGCACCAGAAAATTCTCTTCGAACCACAGTTCTTACATTTGGTATCTTCATATCTTACAAACTCGCCTACTGTATTCACTAGGGCAAAGTTAACACAGGAAGTTTGTGGCTTCCTGCTTCCTCTGGTCTAGCATGCAGGGAACTGGGTAAGGAGTTGAGGTTTAGGCATTATGGGATGGTTCCTTCATACAGAAGGGGGCTCCAGGCCTTTAATAATGTATTTGCGGCTGTTTTAATATGAAAAAGCAAGGCCAAACATGTATTTCAGGAAAAGCACAGAGGACTGACAGAACTAAGAACTACTTCCCCCACAAAAGGTAACTTAATCATCAATTCATTAATTTAATAGCTGCTATGCACTCATTCATGTATGACCGAACCCACATGTGAACTCTCTCTGACAGTTAACATACTGATTTTGGCAGAATGGAATTCAATTCACTCAATATTGCACAAACTCTAACAAATTAACTCTACTCTACACTATCCAATTCCTAATATTTAGGGCTGGGCTCTAACGCCTGGATGGATATTAAAACAAGCCAGACATGATTGGAATTCACCTCAGATTTTCTCTGAGGAAATCAGTCTTTTATCTTAGCTGTGACTTTGGCAGAGCAGACTCAATGAAAATGCCCTCTTTGGAGTAGTTTGTACTAAATCTAATTATGCTGCCAACTTTGCAGAGCCTTCTGTTTTTCTATTTGGTGTCTCTGTTTTGTTTTGTTTTTTGTTTCTCCTCAGTGTGAAGGATATTAATTCCTTAGCATTCCTCCTGCAGAGCAAGTCTTCCTCAGCCCATCCATCTCTTTTGGGTAGAAGTCATTAGCAGCACTGCACTTCAGGGGCTTTCAAGAGGGTTTAGGCCTACCCAGGGATTAAGATTTGGCTGTCTATGTGGGGTGACTATACATTTTATCTTCAAAATTGGGACACTTTTCAGACTATTATTATTGATTACACCTTGACAGCAAACATAAACTAAGACTGTCTTGGACAAACTAGGGCATATGATAAGACTCTTGGGGATTCCAAACAAACCTACATGCTCATACATCTCAGGTATTATAAAATCTTCAACTGGACATTCATTTCTTTCAGGGGACTTACAAAATAGGTCCATTTATGTTATAGCAGATGGATACAGTTGTGGCTTAGTGGTGGAGGACATGGGTCTCTGTTTCTTCTGCTCCCACTTGCCTAGCTCTCAGCTTTGAATGATGGTGTACACCCTCCCGGCTGCAGAACCAGATTTAGTGGATCCAAAGCCTAACACCTTCATTTCCAAGATACTCAAATTTCAAAAGTCATATAACTGTTTGTGTTTCACTTCCTTCATCTATGAAATGATGGTAGTTGAAAATGGCTCATAAGTTTGTCTAGAATAAACAATTTGATAGCTGCTCACTAATTATGAGAGCCTGGAACATCATAAACAATCATACGTCAATCATGACAGGTGTAGTTACAGCCCTTTTTCTCCCTGGGAACATGTCACCGGAACCTCTAGTCTTGCTTCCTAGTCAGTCCTCAGCCATTAGGGCTGTTGTCACCTGCCTTTCTACCTAAAAGGATTCTGCTCTAATGCAACTAGCTATTTTGAGCTCAGTTTATTACCTAGGCATGTGTGTCCTCCGTTATTCTTCACACACTCTCTTTGATTTTGGCACTTCCGTCAGTTGCCGCCAGCCAAACACATTGGGTGCTCTTGCTGTTCCGCATCACTCCCATACAATAAAGTGCAAGAAACAGCCAAACAAATCTGCAGCTTTGTGCTTAGTGGCACATTACTCTGTCTCTCTATCTTCCTGGGAGTTTATTGTCAGGCATTGGTTTCTAGTCTATTACAGCCTGAAGGTTGCATAGGAATTCATCTTAAAAAGCACCATTAGTATCTTCTGCTAGAATATGCATGAATCTCTGTGACAATTTAATAAATCTTGCCTGAAAGCTGGCATAGAACTGCTTCTTGTCAAGGAAATCACATGGAAAGGTGTTTTCCAGGTCTCACTGGGGTGTGACCTCCAATCTTCCTATGTATGGTGTCCTTGGAAGGGGTACCTTGTGCCATCTAACAGCAGATAAAAGAAAATACCTGCCCTAGTCACTGAGCAGTATAAAGTTGAAATTATTTATGTGAATCATTATCAGTAGAAAGAAGTAAAAAAGCTATACTGTACTCCCTTTTGGTGTATTCAACTACTAAAATAAGATAATTAGGCTTAACTGAATAACTTTTTCTTAACCCTTAGGAATAGGAAAGAGGATGGAGTAGAGTAGTCTCCACAGTGAGAGAATACTTCCTACCCCATGTCACAACCGTGAGCATCATTTTAATTGCATCACCATTTATAATAACTGAATGTTTACTCTGTTTCTGGCATTTACATGTCTAGTCTCATTTAATCCTCAAAATCGCATTATGAGATCATTTCTGTCAAAGCCATCAGACAACTGGACACATTATGAGGAAACAGAGGTGTGTTCAATCATTCAGCCCATCAGTAAACTGGGACATACAATTAGATCAGACCACACTGACTATGAATTTAGTCCTGCCTTCTGTCTTCAGCAGGAAAGATACAAACTGGCTGAGTAAAACGTAAAGCACATGTTAATTCTGATCAATCAACATAATCATTTTAATCCATGAGGGAAGAGCAGCATATATATATATCATGCCTATACAATATGATTTTACCAAATTCAGCAGTCATTGAAAATTGTAGAATGCAATTGTGTGTATATAAGGCAAAATCTTAGGACTGGTAAGTAATTACCACAGCATAACCATTTTTCATAAAACTATTTTATTCTTCATGCCAACATAGTATATGCTAAAGCTCAAGACCAAGAATACTCCTGCACACATAGATTTCACTGTTGTTTCTTTGAGGGACAGCTTCTGTCACAGAGAACACACTAGCTGGTGCTCCTGAAAGGCTCACTGATGTTGTATCTCATAGGCTTCAAGACTGGTTAGCTATGAATTGTAACCATACCAAGGAGATTTTCTCAGAAGATAGTATGTTCTGACAGTTTGAGCATAAGACTAAGCATAAAAATCATTACATTAATTAACATTTAAAGCACTTGATAGGCCCTCAGTATACCACATAGGTTAATTTACTTAATTTTCACAATAATTTGCAAAAGTTGTGCCGTTTGTAGTCCCGTGGTATAATTAAAGAACCTGAGAAGTAGTTACTGTGCATGTTGGAGCCAGGATGTTTTCAGAAAAGTGTCCTGGCTGACAAAAATAGGGTAGGGCTAGTTCAGTAATAGAATAAGAAACCAGGCTGAACCAGCTACTTTCATGGAGCGTTGACTCTTTCCTGGTATTACACTAAGCCCAAGTGGAAGAGTGTCTTAGCTCAATTCTATTCAAATCCTTCATGTTGGAAGTTGTCATTCCAGTGTTATAAATGTAAAACCAAGATTCATGGAGGTTACTTGTTCATTGTCACAGTAAGTGCCACTCCACTATTTGGACTTCAGTATATTTATCTTAGTCTATTTTAATTTCCATGACATCACACAGATCCCTGCTTAGATACAATTTTCTTCTCCATATGAATGCCTCACATTTTGATTTTTTTCCTGAAGATTATTCTTTCTTTATGTATTTGGTACAGGGTCTTACTATGCAGCTCAGACCCTCCGTAATCCTCCTGTTTTCAGCCTCTCCAGGGCTGGGAGGCGTGCATTACCAGGTCTGCACTCAGACTCTGGGTCAGCCCACCCAGGGGCAGGGCCAGCATGGCATGTTGGGGGGGATCAAACTGAGCTTGCCTAAGTAGCCATTGAATCTTCTGAGCTATCTTGCCCACCCTGGAAATTATTCTTAATTTATTGCAAATTATTGTCTTAATCTGTTAACTTCCTATGCATGTTTAAATTTATTGAATAGTTTTTTTCTCCTGTCTTTGCATTTGGTGGTATCATTTACAATGTTCATTCCTCGTATAGTGTACATCATTGCTTCTTCAGTCATTAATAGATTCAGTCAATTTATTTACAAAGATTTCATCTCCCAAATGGATCCTCTTTCCCCATGAATGACTCTGAATTGGATGTTTGCATCTTCCCCAAATCCATACGTTAAAATCCTCAGACTAGGATGATGGTACTAAAAGGTGGAATCTTAGGGAAATGATCAAGTCTGGAGGGTGGGGTGCTCATGAATCAAATTAATATCATTATAAAGATGATGTTAAACATCATAATAAAGAGCCCTGGAGAGCTGGCCACATCCTCCTACCGCGCAACCACAGGAGAGCCTTCTCAGAAATGGACAGGCTGGAGCCCTCACCAGGACACGCAGTCTCCATAACATGAGAAATGTGTAGCTCTTATTTATAAGCACCCCAGTCTATGGCTCTTGGCTGTAAAAGTTGGCGTACTTCTCCCAGAAACCTTTCAAAGTGCATCATGGAGTAGAAAACTTTTTATAAATGTTGTAGGCCTGAGAGTTCTTTAGGAAGATAATAGTGTATCTGGGTATAAAAAAAATTCTAAGACCTAAGCATTTTTCCTTCAAAATTTTGGAGATGTTGCTTCCTGTTATTGTTGAAAAACTGCTTAAATCTGAGTTCTGGCTAATTTGCAGGTCTTTTATTTTTCTTTGGAAGTTTTTAATGATTTCTCTTTGCCTCTATGCCCTTAAATTTTACTACAATCTGTCAGAATATTTATCTTACTTGCCCTGGTGAGCATTTCATCGGGCTGTTATCCTGAGCTCCTATGTCTTTCATCCCTGGAAATTCTTGTCCATAGCTGTCTTTCTGTTTGTTGCTTTCTGAGAGTCCTAGTGTATAGGTTTTCAGATTTATATTTCCATTTCATGACTCATCATCCTTCATTAGATGCAACATTTCCTGGTGTTTTCTCATCTTGATGTTTTCTTTTCTTTTTTTTTTTTTTTTTTTTCCGGTACTGAGAGTCGAACTCGGGATCTTGTGCTTGCCAGGCAGGCGCTTATTCTATTGCGCTATTTCCCCATCCCCTTGACGTTTTCTGATAGTTCTGTGATCTAGCCTTTTATTCTTATCAATTCATACTTCAGCTGAACCCATTCTACAAGCCAAACACATTCTCCCAATTTTTCCTCTTTTGCTACTCTCAAAAGTTATGTTTTTCTACCCAAATTTGTAATTTACTTTTTCTTCTATAAAATTTCAAAAACTTCCTCATCTAAGAATATCCATTAGGATCATTCAACATGATTAGCTCTAGTTTCTCTAGAAAGACTTAAGTTTCTGTCCTGTTTCTTATTTTGGTTAATTTTCCTCAAACATTCATATTTTTCTTAGCAGCATTTTTTTTATTCCTTTTACACTTTGGTCTTGGCCCTAGTTTAGGCTCCTTCAGAGATTGGGAATGGTATAGAGATGGTTGGGGCAGAATACTTCTGTGCCCAAGAATGATGCACCCATCACAGACCCATGCCTATGTTCCCTGCTGCTCCTAACCTTATAGGGCCTCTTCCCAGATACTGCATCAGTAGGGCAGCCAGTCCTTTACATAGCTGCCTACTGCAAATTGGAAAAGGACCAGAGGGCTCCAGTCTCCCTGTCCTTGCCATTGGCTCTCTACCCCCTGAAAGCCACTTGAGGAGCTCATGTTCCCTCAGACTATGTGAGAAAGGGTGATAACCTGCACACACTGAACTTCGAGGATCAGTTCCACCCAAAAAAGAAGTACAACATGGAGAGGAGTATTTTTTAATAAAAGAGAATTTTGTGAGTTCTCTCCCCTCTATCCTTTATGTTTCCTTTCTCTGGAAGAGCTCTCCCACTGAAAACAAGACTAATCCTCCCTTTCTCTTTAAGAACGTTTCAATTCTCTGAAGCTTCTGACATCTTTCATAACCATCTCCTCTGGTCAGCCTCAAAGGTACCAACCTATACAGGTGCCATTCTGATGCCAGGCTCAAAATGGGCTGCATATGTGCTCTGCTGTTGCCAGAAAATCAAAGCATTTCTCTTTTATTAACATACTTTTATTTGATCACAGCTCTGGAGATTCAAGAGAATGACTTCAACATGTGCTCAGCTCTTTTTTATTATTAATTTTATTGAGAAACAAATAACAATGAGACAGTTTCAAAACCAATTAGTAGGACAGTTTCAATAATTACTACATTGCATATTGTTGTGCTTATAATGGTTATTCATAGTAATATGAATCATGATGCAGACATGATATACTGTCCAAACATTATTAGTACAAATCTTTCTTCTCACTGAATTAAGAGAAAGTAGCTGTACATCTATCCTATTTTGTATATACAGATACAAAGTCCTTCATTTGTATCCCCTTTTTGTTTAGTTTTGTCAGAGATGGGTACTCCATTGCCATTTAAATATTGTAGATGTGTGAATTCAGCAAAATAATCTAATATAGACCAGTAGTCCATAATAGTAGTGGGTTATCTATAGGAGTAGAAAGATTTGACTTCTTTTTGCAGTACTGGGGATTGAACTTAAGACCTTGTGCTTGCCAGGCAAGCACTTATTCTACTGAGCCATCTCCCTGGCCCTGTGCTCAGCTCTTATAAGGGCTTTCTGGGTTCATCACACATGGCAGCCAGCATCATGCTGGAAGTGCTTGGGAGAACAGGATCATTTCTCAAACAGGAACATGAAACACCTTATAAATTATGTGGCCATTGCAATCCGTGTCATAACTAATTTCAATTTTAGTAACTGATGTTGGATACCTACGTTATCTAATGCTAACAAAAGGGAAATTTAGACAGCACTCACACTACAGTTTTCTCCATGTGGTCAAGGACTGATGGTGTCTATAGCTTTAACAAATTTCTAATAAATTATTTGGGGGAAAATATAAAGAATATGCTGCACAGCACCCCTTGGTTGCTATGATAATTAAAAGAAGCAGTACTTGTATCCCAGCCTCATCAAATGGTCAGAGAAGCCGGAGGGTCTCCAATTTATGGCAGGTTATCATGTAGTACATAAGCACCAATAGCAGTCGCCAGTTTTGATTTTGGGGTGTCATTGTTTTAAATTTTATATTTATATCTCAATTCATCAACCATAAACTTTAATAAATGAAACTTCAAGCTGTGTTTTATCCCCAAATAATCTACAGAGGTATGCAAAACATAGAAAACTATTTTTCCCAAAAATGAAGCTTATAATTTTGGCAATATTGCCAAAAACATCTAAAGAAAAAGCCAAAAATTGCTGTACGGGTTTTACACGAGAGAAACTCAGTTCTTTCTAGACACACAGACAGAGCACAGGTTATTGTCACCCGAAACTCTATTATCCCACCTTGAAAATACAAATTAAATGTAACTACTAATTGTTTCAAAATATTCGAGATTAGAATATGTTGCAGAGTATCTGCTTTAACGTTAGTTTTTTAAAAAGATCAGCAAACAAACCAATCATGCTCCAAATAGTTCCCTTCTTATGAATTTTATAACCAGGTTCCCTTTCTAGTTGCAAAATCTAAATTTAAAAAAAAAAAATTTATTTGCACCGTAACATGGGAACAATGAGAAATGTAATTGATTTTATGGATTTTCATTCGTGCTCATTATATTCTGTTGGAGTTGTCTGTCATCAAATACTTCTTTAAAGTAAGCAAAAGCAGCTTATACATGTGGTCCCTGAATTGTGGACATCATGCATTTCCTGCCCCACCTGGCCACTGGGCAGCCCCACCTCAGCAGCACACACCCCTGCCCCTGAAATTAGCTCACTGCTCTTAACAAGGAGGAGCAATACAATTCATGGCTACACATGTCCCTGGCTCACTTTGATAAATCATCAGAGATGAAGACAGAACTTCACAGAAATTGGTAATCTGACACACTCCCTCCCATCAGACTCGAAGCTTAGAAAAAGCCATAGAAAAAAGGAGTGAGGAAATAAACACAATAATAATAATTGCTCACATTTATAAGGTGTTATTTTCCTGGTGACACAAGTATTTTACAGGTACTTTCACACAACTGGGGAGTGCTAGCATATTCAGTATCTGTTGGGGGCCAGTTTTCTGGCTTAAAGCAAGTTGCCTTCTATCTTTTCATATGACAAGATGAAAGAAGGCAAGCTCTCCTGTGTCTCTTCTTAAAAAAGGCAGAATCCCATTGATGCAGCTCTACCCTCCTGCCATAATGATGTCCTAAAGCCCCTACCTCCTAATACCATCACACTGGGAGTCAGATTTCAATATAGTAACTATTGTAGGGAAAGGATATTCAGTCCACAGTATTCAAATAACACAAGTTCAATGAAGAGCAAACAAATTAGCTCACATGGCTGGCTATCACATGAAAACATATCATAGGTGAATATAGAGTCTCCAATAGGATAGGATATTTTTAAAAATTAAAATAGCCTAAGTGCCCTCTGGAAATGCCTGTTTGAAGATAAACAGACCTATCCCTTTCCAAATAAGGAAAAAATCTCAGTGCCTCTGAGTCCCTATCGAATGTCCAATATATAGGTGGGATTTAAAAAACATTTGCTGAATCAGATTAAACAAAATGCAATTTAGTGCTAGTCTCCTGTCTAAAACTCAGTTTCTCCACCTATAAAATGAAGAGGTGAGTCTAGATAATGGTTTTCAATCCTGGCTGGACATGCAAGTCACCCAGGAAGTTTGTAAGAAGCATCGATATTCTAGCACTGTCCCAGTTGATGTGGCTGAGAGGTAGGTTTTGTGACTTTTACAGGCTTTGCTATCTTTTTCTTTCTTTTTAGTTTAAGCCTAAAGTGACTTGACTGTGAAGCTTCTATTGAAAACCATAGAACAATGACCTTCGAAAGTTTATGGGAGCACAAAATCAGCTTACAAAGACCTCCAGATCACACTAACAATGGCTCCCCTCTATCTTGCATAGAAGTACAGACAACTAATATTTTCCACAAAGCAAAGCCTGATTCGTTAGCATGTTTAACTTCTCATAAACATCAGATGTTTTTGTTACAGAAGGTCCAAGCGATATAAACCTCCGACCTGATTTCCTGTGCCACTTGCCAACCACCACCGTCAAGTCTCTGGGGAGAAGAAATTGTGTAATATGCTTGAACTAGAGTACTTACTATTCCCCTAAGACCAGTCCCCTTTTTCCTCTTTCACTTGCTGGAGGCACTTCCAACAGAAGAGGAAAGACTTAAGAAGCAAAGATATTTAGAAAAGGGAGTAAACCAAATGGAGGAAAGGAAATTTCCCTCTTATCTGATTAGACTCGTACATTTGGAGAACTCTAATTGTTACTAGGTCTGCACGCTCCAAAGTGTTTTTCATAGGTCATTTACATAATCCTGGGGATTCCATAAAGATAGTAGAACAAATGCATAATGATTATTGATACTCTCATTCCATCCCCATATTAGCTACTTTAGCATGTTCTGACAGAGAATGGACATTTATATAAAACCTATACTTTTCTCTGTAGATTTGGGATTTTAATTCAAAGATTATGCAGCCACATTTTTTAGAAGCAATTTATTTGCAGAGCAAAGTCCTCTGACTTGGGCTAAGTAGTTTCCTTTTCATTTATTTTACTATCAAAAAGAGGTAAAATCTTCTCGAAACAAAAGTGTGGTCATTTTCATGTCACCAGTGTCCCTTTCTGGTGATTGTGACACAGAAAAGTATCTCAGTCTCATTTCTGAAAGTCTCTAAACTGTCCCCCCTGTTTCTAAGAATTAACAAGTCCCTGGAAGAATATTCACATAGACCAGCATCTTTTTCTCAGGACCTCCCAGGCCCAGCCCAAGCCCAGGCCCAGCTGGTATGTGGGAGAGCTTCTGCGCTCCACAGCACTTCCTGGGCCAGGGACACAACAGGTTCACTACTATACCCTGAAGACTACTGTACCCTATAGAACTCTCTTTCAAGTTTGATGGAGAAATGAAATACTTCCATGACAAAGAACAACTAGAGAATTTCATGATGACAAACCTGGAATTTGTTTTCATAGAGGACTCTGCTCCATGATTTTCTTGCCTTCATGGTTTATAAAAAGAAGTCAGCCATTATTCTGATGGGTTTTCCTTTAAATGTGATCTGTTTCTTTTCTCTAGTGGCTTTCAGCATATTGTTCTTGGGCTGGATTTCTGGTATCTTGACTATTATACGTCTTGGTGTGTTTTTAATTGGGTTGAAGTTATTTGGGGTTCAGTATGCTTTGGATACCTGAATATCAGATTGTTTCCTCATATTTGGGAAGTTTTCTGCTATTACTTCTGCCCCATGGGCCAGGGAGATGGCACAGTAGAAAAGCACTTCCCTAGCAAGCACAATTCCCTGGAAAGTTCAATCCCCGGCTTCAAAAAAAAAGACTTCCGCCCATATTCTTTTTAGATCATTTGTATTGACTCCTTTCTCATTGAAAGTATCTATTAGACTCATGTTGTTCATCTTGGCATCATCTTGAATGTGATAAATTATTTTTTCTTTCATCCTAGTTTTTTTTTTAAGAGATCTTTTCTTACCTTTTCACTAGCTGCAATGGCATCTTCAAGATCTGAAACTCTATCTTCACTTTCACTTAAACAGTTTTGCAAGCTTGTGACTGAGATTTTAAGTTTCTCTTTGTCTCTTCGACTCTGCTTCATGTGATTTTTTTTCTTTCCTGTATTGCTCATTCAATGAATCCATCATTTTTCTAATCTCCTCTATTTTTTTAACAGTGTCTTCTTGAGAAGCAGTTATTAATTCTTTAATGTCAAGTTTATTTCTGATCTGATTTTCTCTGTATGTTTCTGCATACAGAAATAAATTTGATAATTTATTTCAGATGCTCTTAATTCGGAGATTACTTTTTTTCATTTCAGCGATTAATTCTTATCTTAATTCCTCTATACCTTTCTGCTGTTGTTTCTTTCCTACAGATGCTATTAATTCAGACATTTCAGCTGTGCTAGTGTCCTCTGCACTTGTTCTGGCTGAGCTCAGGACCTGAGATTGCATTTTGCTCCTCCTCTTTGTCATTTTGTATAGCAATGTCCACTGACCTTTGGTGTAGAGCTTTGGTATAGTTGTAACCTTAGTACCTACTAAAATTTAGGTGCCAATATACCAGGTTCTATTTCATCCAATTGTGTCCGGTTTGGGCCTGACTACTGTGCTCAGTTCCTTCTTGCTGCTGCTCCTGGAGGTGAGCCTGTTGTGCCCCTCTGGTAAGATGTTCTGCTCCTGGATTAACTGTGTGGTTTTGACCCAAATCTTGCTGCAGTGGCTTCAGCTGCACGGTTTCACCCCAGCCCTGTGTATCTGGCCTGAGCTGGGTCTGAAGGGGTATGAGGTGGGGGCAGGAGAGAGCAGAAGCTCTCCCATGCACTCACCAGGCCTGGGCTTAGGCGGGTCTGGAGGGCTCTCAAGAGCATGGTAGAAGTTCTCACTCACAGGGTGGGCTTGTACTGGCTTTGAAAGGGCGGGGGAGGTCTGGAGAACTCCGGAAAAGGTCTCTGTCAAGCAGCGGGCCTGGGTGTGGTCTGGTGGGTGCAGGAGAGATCAGAAGCTCTCCCACACACTCCCAGGGACTGGGGTTGAGCCAGGAGGAACACTTGAAGACAATAGGGTGGGCAAAGAGTTCACGAACAAAAAATCAAATCTCATGGGTAACACTTGAAAGAATTAACAACTGGTATCTCCTCTGATTGAGAATTTTTTCATGTCAAAAGAAATTACCAACAAAGTGAAAAGAAAACCCACAAATTTCAAAACAATCTTGCCTAATAAGCACTCAGACAAAGGTCTACTCTCTAGAATTTATAAAGAACTAAAACATTAGGGCCCGAAAATTTAAAGACTCAATCCAGAAACTGGCATCTGAGATGAACACACACTTCTCAGAAGACAAAATTAAAGAGGCAAATAAATATATGAAACATGCTCCACATCACTAGCCATTCATGAAATGCAACTTAAAACAACACTGAGATACCATCTCAGCCCAGAAAGAATGGCCATCATAAACAAATCAACTAACAACAAATGTTGGAGAGGCCGTGGGGAAAAAGGAACCCTTCTCCACTGCTGGTGGGAGTGAAGACTGGTGCAAACATTATGGAAATCAGTATGGAGACTGCTCAGAAAACTAGGACTGGAAATCCCATTCAAGCCAGCTATCCCCCTACTGGGAATTTTCCTGGAGGGACTGAAAATGTCATATTATAGTGATATATGTGTACCTATGTTCATAGTAACACAATTTTTGATAGCCAAATATTGGAAACAACCAAGATGCCTGTCACATGAGGAATGGATGAAAAGATGTGGTGTTTTTATACAATGGAGTATTATCCATAAAGAGTGATAAACTCAAAGCCTTTATATTGAAGTGGATGCCACTTGAAGATATACTCATAAGTGAAATAAACCAGACCCACATGTATAAATATCATATAATCTCCCTAGTATAAGAACTTAAAAGAAGAAATAAAAATAGAAAAATATAACACAATAAAAAGGAAAGCAAGAACTTGAGGATTGGACAGTGAGGAGAGGATAAGGAAAATAGCTAGGAAACATAAGAAGGGCAAAGCCATACATTTATATGCACAAGATGATTAACTCAATGATCCTGAGAATCTTCAGCAGGTTTTTGAAACCAGCAGTTAATTCATAGGATTCTCATCCTGAATAACTGTGCGTGTTCATACCTGTGAATTAAGCAGCTGCACTGAAGATAGCAATGTATAATAGAAGGGGCATGCTTGGAATCCCTGTCATTCTGGCCTTCTAAATAGGTACTGCCTGTCATGACATGTCAATTACTTCTGTACTGTCTCTGAAGTAAATGTTTGTTCAAAAAAAGGGGGCAACAAGTGAAAACAAGAGACAAGGCAAAAAATGTCACAAGACTTTCCTGCTACACTGCTGTATATGGTTAGATCTCTAAATTTCTGTGTAAAAATCTGTAATTGTTTATTTCTATTCTTTAGAACATTTTGAAAATTTTTTCTTCATGTTGTGTAGGGTCTTAAGGTTTAACATATCAGTACTTGATGGAAAATGCCTATTCAATGTTATGTCTGAGATGTTTGATATTCAGACTGATAGCAAGGTTAAGCTCCAATGTCTATGTTGTAGGGTAATAATAATAAGCTTCTCTTCTGGAGGGTTAACAACTTAAGTTTGCAGACCAATAATTAGAGAAAAAGAAGGGCTTCAAGGACAGCCAAACTGTTGTCCCTCACCTTTCAAATCAGTGAAAACTCAAGACAGAGGAGAACCTGTACTGTAACATCCTGTAACTCATTTGTGTAACGAATTTTCTGATCAAGGAGATTATGGGGCCACAGAGGACAGTGATCGATGATGTAGAGTGTGCCTAAGGAGAGTCACATAGTGAGAAAACATTCTCTCAGGTTTTCACAGAGAGTAAATTCGTCAAGCAATGGCTGTGACTCATCCTCAAGGCTGACACTGACAAACGATCTACAGACTGCATTTACAGGATTTCAGGGTCAATCCGAGGGGATTTGACTAACCTTTTCTGATGAAAAAAAGAAGTTACGTTCCTTATTATATAGATTTTGCTTTATCTTGGTCTTAAGCATCCAGCAGAAAAGTATAAAGCAAAGTGCAAAAAGTAAAGCCATATTTATATGTTGAGCTATAAAAAGCTCATGTCAACAACTTCTAACATTGCCAGTCTTATTCAAAATCCACTACTATTATGGATTACTGGACTCTATTGGAATATTTTGCTGAATTCATGTACCTGCAATACATAAATTACAATGGTATATCCATCTATGACAAAACTAAACAAAAAGTGCATACAAGTGAAAGACCATTTTGTATCTATATATTCAAAGCAGTTAGGATAGATATACAGCTACATTCTCTTAATTCAATGAGGAATCGTTCATAGAAAGATTTGTTCCAATAATGTGTGTGGATAGGATATCATGTCTGTATCTTGTACAATGAATAACCACTAAGGCAGCAATATGCAATGTATTAATTATTGAAACTGCCCTACTAATGTTTTGAAGCTCTGTCATTGCTATTTTTTCAATAAAATTATTAAAAATAATAATAATATACTGAGCTGTAAAAGGCTCAAGTCAACAACTTCTGACATTGCTAGTCATGTGGATTACTCACTACTATTATAGACTACTGGACTACATTGGATTACTTTGCTGAATTCATGTACCTACAGTATATGAATATCAATGGAATATCCAACTCTGATAAATGTTAACAATAAAGGGGGATATAAATGAAGGATCATTTTGCAGTTATATACAGTTTATATATATATATATATATATATATATATATATATATAAACTGTATATATAAAATAGGATAGATTATATAGCTACTTTCTCTTAGTTCAATGAGAAGAAATATTGAACTAATAGTGTTTAGAGAAGATATCATGTCTGCATCTTGTACTATGAATAACTACTAATAAGATAAGAATATGTAATATATTAATTATTGTAACTACCCTACTAACCTGTTTTGAAACTGTCTCATTGCTACTTCTTCCTCAATAAAGTTAACATAAAAAAATTTAAGAGAAACTATAAAATGAATTTTTAGCCTCATTGGGCAATAATATGAATAAGGCAATGACATGTCTAAGTGAAAGTTATATATATATATATATATATATATATATATATATATATATATATATATCTGATAATCTGGTAATCCGATATTAATGAAATTGGAAAACTTAAGTGAATGAATGGAGAGAAAGATAAGCCTAATGTAATATATTTGCTGAGCAAACTTTATCTGAACTTTAAAAAGTTTTATTAATTTTAATAAAGCATTGAAATACTAAAAGAAAAATAAATTAGTTACTCAGACTACAACATATAGGTATTTAGTTGTTCAGATATTAGTAAAAGTATTTCTTTCAATTAACTATAAGAAATTAGTAGTACAACTATCTTAACTGTCATATATATATTTTGCTTTTTCCTTCCTCCTTTTCTTCATTCCCCATCCAAATTTCTCTTTCCTTTTGAACAATTCCTTCCTCTTTTACAAAATCTACTGCACACTTTGGATCTTGTTTACTCTTCCAGCTTCTGACACTAAGAAGACAATGCAATGTTTCTACAAGTGAGTCTAGTTTATTTCACTTATGAGTATGGTCTTGAGTTGCACCCAGTTGCCTATAAAAGTCTCCACTTTGTCCTTCTGTATGCTGAGTAGTACTCCATTGATGAAAAGACCACATAGTTTTTAATCCTTCCTCGGTTGAAAGACATTTGGGTTGTTCCCAAGATCTGGCTATTTCAGTGGTGTCTTCAATGCCTTCCATCACCTTTTCCCAGTCCTGCAGACAGATGAACAAGACAGATTTCCTGTTTTTGTGTCGCTATCAACATGGGTGCGCATATATCCCTGTGATATGATGTTTTCAATTCTTCAGGAAAGATACCCAGACGAGGAATATTTGGGTCAAATGGAAACTGTAATCCTAGTTTCGTGATGAATCTCCACACTGACTTCTACAGTGGTTGCACCAGCTTAGACTCCCAACAGCAGTGGATAAGGGTTCCTTTTTCCCTACAGCCTCACTAGCATTCTTTATTCATTGACTTCTTGATAATAACATTCTTCCTGAAGTGAGATGGAATCTTAGAATTATTTTAGTTTGCATCTCTCATATGGAGGTCTTCACTTTAGATCACATGAGATTCTCTAAGTATTGTCAAAAAAGACTCCTGTTTAAAAGGTAAGCACTCATGGAAGGGAGCCAAAATTCTGATGACTTCAGTATATTGATACCTCCCTTCAAAATTCATTTGTTTAAATTTTGTATGCATTAGAATGCCTTCATTGCCTGCTATCATCTTTTCCAGGTCCCACACACAGATGAACAAGACAGAGTTCCTGCTTTTGTGGTACTCACTGTCTGAAAGGAGTCTGGGTCTGTACAGTAGCAAAAAAACTCATAATGATTAGTCCTATCCTATAGTCGTACCAGTTACATCTGTGTAGAGAAAAGAAAGAGAGCAGTTGGAAAAGATAGGGTAGTAGTTGTTTAAATATGGAGGTCAGATTGAAGTTCTTCCTGAAGAGATAATATTTTGCAGACACAAAAAAATAAATATATTAAGGGAAGTGTCCTCAGAAGAGGAAAAAAATTGTCAGAACCTTGAACTAGTTTGGAAGGTTTGAAGAGGAACACAGGACTTAATAAGATATGAGGTGGGGTGATATTCATTCAAATGCTTTGAATTTTATTGTAATTATAGAAAACTTTGATTTGGTGGAGACAAGATGGAGACTTGATAAACCTTTTCGAGGAAACTTCTAGCTGTTGCACGGGTACTAGACTCTCAAAGGCTAAGTGTGAACCAGGAAGTTAGTTTGGCTACAACATTATAGCTGAGAGATGATGGTATCTTAGACTACAGTCCTCTGGAGAAGCTAAAGAGTGCTTAAGCACTTAAGTGTTGTAGCCAAACTACCTTCCTGGTTCACAAGTATAATATCATGTATGCATCTTCTATAATATCAAAACACTATGTAAACAGTTTGTAATTAATTTATCAAATCCATCTTGTCAAGATATCTTAAAACTGTCTCATTGATATTTGTACTTCAATAAAATAAAAATTAAAATTAAATAAAAATAAAATGCAATTGTCAAATGGCAAAAATAGGATAGATTCGTGAAGTGTTGCTAACAGACTTTCTGGCAGACATACCAGGTCTGAGAGTGCAGGAGGAATCAAGGGTGACCCCAAGCTCCTAGTTTACAGTGCTGCCAGTCAATGGATGGAAAAAGATAAAAGACAAAAACGTGCTTTCTAAGACTTGCTAAAATTGAAATGACTACTAATGTCTAGAGATAAACACAGATGTCAAACTGAGAAAAGTTGAGTCTGCACATAGAACTTTGAGTGTCATGAGTAGGTGACTTTTAAAGCCAAAAGACTAGTGGATAAAAGCTCTAAATAGAACATAAAAAGAGGTCCAAGGCTAAGTCCTAGAACGCCAATACTTAGAGGCCTCGGGAAGAGGAAGAAGATCTAGGAAAGAGTCTTACAAAAATGAACACAGGAAAGAAAAGCAAAGGGCAGAATAAACCCAGTAAAGAAAGTGCTTCCAGGAGAAAGTGCTAATCAGAGATGGTCGAGTCTTCTGCAATTTCAGGAAGAATTCAGAGTTCAGTGATGGGTTTTAATAGATAAAGGCGGTTGGTAATATTGCCAAAGAGAATTTCAGTGCAAGAATGAGGGAGAAGGGTTTGATTGAAGTGAATCAGGCACAGCAGGAAATTAGGAAGTAAACATAGCACTGACCACTCCATTTAGGTAAGCGGCAAGTTTTTAAAGAAGGGAAATACTTGGACAACTCTGCTGTGGACTTCTGCTAGTCTAGGGCAAGGAGCAGTTAATGCTTAGTTTGTTTTGTCTCTATTTTTCAATTCTTTTTCCTTTTTATCTTCTTAATTTCTTATGCATTTCTTCTTCCAATTTTTATGCATACATCAGATTAATATGAACGACCAATTTAAAGATCACTACGCATTACAATAAATACTGCAAAATTCATATTATTTTGTTTAGTGTAATTCTATATCATTTGTAATTTTTCTGTCTTAGTACTATTCTGTACTCTCTTTACATAAATAAATAGCAAAAATAAAGTTTGCGTGCTGTTGTGAATAATCTAGGAGGGGATGGATGTGCGTTAAAGAAAGTATAATCACAGGAGCAATGACTTTGTGAAAGAATATGGATCAGAACACCAGGCAAGGCTTCCATAAACGTAGTAACAGTCCATCCTCTGTGGTACTAGGTAGCCAGAGTACAAGGGCAAAAACACAGAGAGGTTGAAATGGGATAAGGGACTATGTTGAACTACCTCCCATAGCTTCCACTTTATACTGGAAATGAAATCCTAGGTCATCAGGTAAGAATGAGGGTGAATCAAGGTGGATGGAAGTTGGTAAGAAACACAAGCATGATGATGGCTTTCATGGGGTAGAAACAAGATCCTTGAAAGGCAGTCTTTGGTAGGAGGTAGGACAGAGGATCACAGTCTTTATAAGAATATTGAAGTTAACCAGAATGGGGACTGAATATATGAGGGAAACAGATAAGATGTGTGAGTGGTGTGAATCTTTAGTGAATTAGGACAAATGCCTAAGAGAATAATAGCTGGTCCCATAATGGAGGCTAGCAGATGTTACAACCCGAGCAGGCATGTCAGAGCTGTGTACACCGGTCAGGATGAGTAAAATTATTTGGATCAACTGAAGTAACAAACTGACACATATTACACATACAAGTCCACATGTGTGTATGTACACAAATATTCACACATATATACAATCCTAAATACATTTTCAACATCTTACACCACCTACCCCCTGTTAAAGCACACATTTATGGTCTATGGCTCCCACAATGAGCTTAACAGAATTTAGTTACCAAGTAACTGACATGATATATGATGTCAGGTGCTTGGTAACTAAATATATATATATATATATATATATATATATATATATATATATATATATATATATATATATATATATACAAAGAGGTAGTGTTAAAGTAAATTTCTCTGCATTCATTTCTTATCCACTTACCTTTTACCTCCTCTTTCTTTGCCTGTTTTATCATATATAAACTGGAGCCACAGTCTGTATATCCTGAGTTCTAAGATTCAGTATATTCATTTTTAGCCAAGTGCTGTTGTCTTTACTAAGTCCCACTGAAGATAGGAGAAGAATGTGGGAGCAGCAGGTCCAGAATGCTGCTGTCCACCCCTCAGTTGGGACTGCTACCCTCCTTTTCCTGAACACAGCAGAGGCAAGACAGCAAAAGGGCATGCAGTGCACCCACAGCACAGAGGGCATCGCTGCAGCTCATAGCAATTACTGGATTATGAAATCAATTGAACAGATCTTGACTGGCACTGGTTGTAATAGAAGAAGTTTTTTAATGAAATATAAGGTTAACAAAAGGCATTAAATAAGGGACCAGGGATAAAGTTCAGTGACAGAGCACCTTCTTGGAAAGTGTGAGGTCCTAAATTCAATTCCTGATACAAAAAAAAGTGGAGGAAAGGATGGATTAAATATATGGAGATAATTTTTTAAGAGAAATATGTGTATGTGCAATTATGTATAAATATAGTGTATGTATTGTTATAATATTTATATTTCTATGCATATCTGTACTGAGTCATGATGAAAAATATATGATTAGTATGAGTCACAGTCTGTAAATTTTGGAATCAAAAATTTTTTAGTTACTGTGACAGCTGTCAAATTCTAACTTCTTCTGAAAAGAAATGGACTCCAGAAATGATCCCTCCTTTCCACTTCTCATGCCTTGGTTTATATGCCTCTCTCCCTACTGACTTCCACCAACTTTTATGTCCAGGTTGCTCAAAAAAATAAACACCTTCATTCCAACATGGAGCCTATCGCCAGCAGGACCACGTCTCTTACAGAAGTTATCCATCCATTCATATTCAGTCCTTCAGAATTAGTGAGCAATCAGGATGATGAGATTCTTCTCCCTGATTTCTATGCTAACCTATACCAGTACCACTGGAATACCTAGTACTAGAGGTCCTAGCCTGTAATCCTGTAAACTGTATGACCTTGGGCCATAGCAGTAGCCAATTAAATCTTCAATATTATCATCCTAAGAGATGCTCAGATCAAGCATGTTCATTAGTTCCCAGAATTTATCAAATAAACCCCAAACATACCTTTACAGACCCTTGAGTTGTTGGTAGATGGGGCGCAGAGACTTTGTGTTACCTCCCAGTATGACTCTGTATTTAACTGAGTGATTATATATAGTAAGCACATAATAAATGTTTAAAGAATGAGTAATGAATGGAAATGGTACTATCAGACCATCAGTGTATAAAAGTTCTCTTATGGATTAATAATTATGTTAATCAAAATTTCTTTATATAATCCAAAACCTCAAAAGAAATTAAAGACTATGAAAAGATTAACTGATATTATATTCCTTGGTACCTACATAAATACCATTCAGTAAAGACAATATACATAGGAACACAGTATTAAAGCTGCATAAATGGATTCATTTATGTAAGCAAATAAAATGGCTCTTAATCCACTGCATTAGCATTATACAAATTTTCATTATTTTTTCCCTGAAATCACAGTCAGTTTTAAAATGAGGTGAAGCACCAGGGTTTTTATATGCATAAATAAATGAAGCCTGTCTCAAGCGCCTTCCTCTAAATTTCTTACATGTATGTCCATATTATAAGGAGAAGACTGACAGGATATCCAAAATTTACTGCTACCCCCATAGAAAAGCACCTATTAAACAATAATGAGAAAATAATCTCACTGCACCAAATCAACAGGAAAACTATGCTGAAATCAAAACTGACAGCTGAATCCTAAAATGCACATTCAGTATAATGGGAAAGAATGTCAACAGAAAATAATTACTCTCACCCTGATTCAGTGAAATTAGCATGAAAATGTTTCAAGTTGTTGTTGGAGGAAATTTCAACACACAGGTTAATCTTGTCTATAATTATAAAAAGCGGTCTACACAGTTTTTAACAAGCAAATTCAATTGTGTATTAGTGTGAGGAAGGTTCGCCATCACAGAGAAAATATCTTTCTTTCGGAACAATGGCACCAGGTGCTAACAAATGAATTTCTATTTTTAGTTGTAATTTAATTCTACTCACAAAGGAATAGGCAAGACACAAACAAATATAATAGAAAATTACATCTGCGTTTTTAGTTGTAGCATTAAGTATATGGACAAACAGGAATGTGCACATAAAAAGAATTCTCATTTCAAAAACTTGTATCAGGATGCTTAATGTTTACCTGCCAGTTTTAGTTTATAAGATGTTTTGAAGATATTGTCACACTGTCTTTTTGAACTTGCAAAAATGTGGAGGGATCGTTACATTGATGTAATGCAATAGTATGTCATCAAAAATGACGTTGGAGAACAGTATTTGTGGCAGAGGTAAAAAAGATATCAATCATTTGGAGTTTTAATATTAAATAGAGTGGGATCTGCAGTGTTCAGTGGCAAGGAACTCTCTGGTTTGCTCTTATATCTTCCTGCTATAGGTCTCATGGTAATGCTTCAATCAATGACTCAGTAGCAGATAGCAATTGCAAGAGAGTGTCATCACTGTGGCTCCAGAATAACTAATGTCTATAGAGTAAGGTCTGTGACTTCCCCCCACAGCCTCTACATGGAAACTTCCTGGAGGAACCAACGTAGCATACTGGTCAAATGTGAAGAGATCCAGGAGGTCAGGGTCAAATTTTAGCTCCACCACTAATGGTGCATCTCTGGCAAATGACTTAGCCTCTCTCCATGCACCTAAGACATGGGATAAGATTATTTGCTGTTATGGAGGATGGCTCTCGTGATTAAATAAGATGGTGCAGTGCCTGCCTGGCAAGCAGAAGGTCTTGAGGTTGATCCCAGGTACCAAAAAATACAAACTAGATAAGATGATGCACAAAAAGAATTTTTAGCAGGTAAGTAGAAAATAGTCATTTGGGTTTTCTTCCTTCAAAGAAGAATGTCAACCTACCGGTCGCATCATAGATGATGGTTTAAAAATGATGATGACATCATTTTGTAGAAGCAATCAGAATTTCTCCTTAAGCCGTCCTTGTTCCACTTGGGAGGTCTCTTGCAGTTAGATAGAGCCTCACTATGAAATCCACAGCAAGCTATTTTGACATCACT
>PVKA01004696.1:0-96745 GCA_004027165.1 Ctenomys sociabilis
TATAGCATATGGGTTTCCATTTATTAATCCTGCTTGCAAATTCATTTCTTCCTTATATTATTAATATTCTTTATATTTATTTTGTCCAATATAGTACTTTATCCTTGTGTATCTTTAGTTATGTGGGCCTATTCAAATGGAACACTTTGTATGCTTTGTTTTTATGTTTCTACCTCAGCTCTTGGATAGAAGAGCAGACTGGAAAGATGGGGCCCTCCTTTCTTTCGAGCAATTTATATGTATATAAATACAGATAGAGAGATAACTAGACAGATGATAGATAGATAGATAGATAGATAGATAGATAGATAGATAGATAGATAGACAATTTTATAAAAAATATTTAAGATATGGAAAAGGGAAGAAGAAAATATTCCACATTCCAGAAGGAAAGAATAAATGTATAGCCAAAATGATTGGCTAAAAGTATACACATACAGACACACCTGTGATTCACAAGTCTGCTTACACAGACTTGCCTAGTTCTAGGATTTTAATCTACCTTGTTGAGATTACAAGAATAGTAAAACACTGAAAGTTTCTCCCTATCTTAAAAACAGCCATAAAAGACAGTGTTAATGATAGGAAGAAACTGAAAATGTTATTCTCAATAATCTAAATATAACATAAATGTTACACCAGGTAATTTTTACACCTACCTGCACAAATCAGGAATGGAACATGAGAACTCATTATTTTCACATCATATAATTCATGAAATGAGAGGCAAATACTAAAACTGATATCCAATCATTGAACAGTATTGAAAACTGTCCATGATCTAGGTTCTTTGAGTTAATATTCCCACAAATCCTGAGTTTAAAAACTGATACATCATATCAGAAAATAAGGAAGTATTGATTTCTCAAATCATAGGATTAGAAACCCTTTAATTGTGAAAATACAGTATGGCCTAACTTTCCATTGCCAAGACAATTTAAAAATACAATGCCTTAAATTCCTAAGTGAGAAATTTATACTAGCAAAACAACCTTGCCATACTTAGAACCACAGTTTCTGTCCTTCTTGTGACTCTGGGGCTAACACTGGGTGATTACTCTTTAGGGATCTGTGGTGTCTAGCGAGACTGTCCTACTAGAGTACATATAAGGTATTGAAATTTTCTTTGGGCATAACCAGATGCTTTGGCCATGCTAGCTTATTTCATTAATAGGAAAATTCCCTAAGATAGTAATAATCACTTATTGTCTTTGTTTGGCTTGTACATTATTTCATGATTGTAGTAGTCATTATCTTTTGGCTCTGTAAAATAATAAGTTCATTTAGAAAGCAGTAAGCTGAACCTTGTGTTTACACAAAGAGATTTCCTTATACAGCTGAGAATCTGTAAAGGTAGGCTTTTATGGCTGGCACTGATCAAGACTCAGTCCAATATTTGCAGAAAAGAAATTGGAGATCTTTAATCCTATGAGAATTCAGAAATTTCAGTTCTTTGTCCTCTAATTTCTGCTTTCAACACTTCCAGTATTTGAACATAGGAAAGCATGATCAATGCACTCTAAAAATTCTGGCTATTTCTAATCACTTCCCTGTAGAGCTGCATATAGGAATTTTCCTCTGCATTGATTCAGCTTTCCAAGTTCTTAGAAAAGGACATGAAAATTAAATTTAATATGGCAACTTTCTAAGATGGACTCTGAAAAAAATGTCAGGGAGAATAAAGTAAAGCTAGTTTCTGAAAACATAAAGGCTAAGAATTATTGAAAACTTAACCTATCAGTGTAAATTGGAATTTTACTCCTGACTAGAAATGGGTAATGCAATTGATAATTTAATCTTTTTGACTATCTCTTTGTGAAGTCTGAGTTTAAATTTCCAGACAATTTGTAAACCATTGAAATATATCCACTCTTCTTTTTTTGTGAAATAAATCTTTTTTGCAAACATTTCAGTAGGTTCTTTTCCACAATTACCTATTCCTGTTTTGGGAACATAATCCTTTTTTCTTATATACTATCTTAAATATATTAAGTTTAAATCATGTACTTTTCAAAATCACTCACCTGTAATGCCAGAAATTGTTGACAAGCCTTTTACAGCTCAGCATATTAACATGGCTTTATTTTTTTATACCTCATTTTTACTTTTTCTGCTTGATGGTTAAGACCCAAAAGAAAGACCAAAAGAGTAACTTTTATTTGACTGACAAGGTCAGTCAAATACCCTGAGGATTTATCCTGAAACCCTGTACCACTGTTTTTAGATCTTTTGTCAGTGTCAGCCATGTGCATGAGTCACAGCCATTGCTTGACCAATTTCCTGTCCGTGAAAGCCTGAGAGAATGTTTTCACTCCATATGACTCTCTTTAGGCACGCTGCACATCATTGATCATTTTCCTCTGTGGGTCCATAATCTCCTTGGTCAGAAATTTTTAGAAACCACTGAGTTACAGGATTTTACAGTACAGGCTCTCTTATGTTCTGATAACCCACTACTATTATGGCCTACTGGACTATCTTGGATTACTTTGCTGAATTCATGCACCTACAATATTGGAATGGCAATGGGATACCTATCTCTGACACAAAAGTAAACAAAAAAGAAGGATATAGATGAAGAGCAATTTTATAGTGAAAAGAATATATATATATAAAATAGGATAGATATATAGCTACTTTCTCTTAATTCAATGAAAAGAAAGATTTGTACTGACAGTGTTTAGACAGGATACCATGTCTCTGTCTTGTACTATGAATAGCTACTGTGAAGACAATATGAAATATATTAATTATTATTACTGTCCTACTAGCCTGTTTTGAAACTGTCTCGTCTATTTCTTTCTCAATAAAATTAATATAAAAACCAAATTCATTCATCTGTATAGTATAATTACTTTGTTCATATATGAAATCAGTTTCATAACACTGAACTTTGTATTCTTCCCTAAAACAATGCTTTTCAAATTCAATCCATTCACTATGAGATGCCTCTAGTAATTACTGACAGCTATCAGATATATTTAAATTTATATCTGATGGGAGGATTTTATAGCATGCTATTAATCATTAGATGCACTTTATAGATAAAAGGAACATGTCTTCTATAGATTGACTTTAATGAATATTTTGTAAATAAACATAAGTCATATTGTAAATCTTTTTTTCTTTTTTCCTCAAGGGAAAAGAATTCCAATAACACATCTTATCAGTGAAAAAAATACTTAAAAATTTAGTTTTAAGACTAATAACCAGATAAGAAATGCTAACCAACAAAATTTATACTACCAATTAAAAAGTGGGGTTAAAACACAGGGATTGGTCGAGTAGATGGCTCAGTAGAATAAGTACTTTCCTGGCAAGCACAAGGGCCTAAAGTGAATACCCTGCTCCACCAAAAATAATAAATAAATACAGAAAAAAAATCCAAGGATTGGTTCACCTAGTTGTGAGCATAATGGGAAACTATATCTCACAACAGTGGCAATCAACTTTCAGTTGATTATAGATGTCTCTTTTCTTTTCTGTTTCATTTGTCAGTTTCACCTACTTTTAGTATTTCAGCTCTCATTTTCATGTCACCGATACCAAATATACATCACTAGTTACAATTTCTCTACCAGTGTGTATGTTCCAAAGTCTTATGAATTTTAATACATTTACCCCAATTAACATAAAATCTATTACATTCAAGAGCACATAATTTTGTTCTAATATATGCTTATAATTTCTCAGAAAGCAGTGTTTCTAATTGAGGCCATCCCACTCTTCTGTCAACCATGAAGTCATCCATTCATCAGGTAGATACTCATTATACTTGCTAGAAATAAAGTTGAGTAGGATATATACATTAATATCATTTCAAGTAAAAGAAATGCCAGAGACTTATGACATATAATAATTTGTAATGAAAAAAAGAGTTATTTTGGCTATTTGGAAGTTCCATTTCAAGATGAGTCTTTGTATCATGGTTGGAAATACAGGACTAGATGACAATGGCATGGTGGGTCCCTGTGGCAGAATAAGCTGCTAACTTCAGAAAGTCAAAAGGTAAGAAGAACCCAGAGTTCCATAACTCTCCCCAAATACCTGTCCACGGTGACCTGAGAGCCTCCTACTAGGCTGTTCCTAGCGTTTCACAGTGCTTTAGTAGCAGCACACTAGGCAGCAACATTTTGACACATGGACTGTTAGGGGACATCCAAGATCTACACTAAAGTAAGAAAGTTAATGCTCCCTTGCATGCAACTTAACATTTAGGTCTGATGAAATAATATTTTACATAGTCCTAGATCTGGCATGTATACGGGTCTGTGTGTGCTTATATGTTTGCAATATAGAAATAAACAATAGACCATGGTGGAAATCATTATAAGGAGCCACAGAGCTTGTCAGTGAAATTTTTACTATTGACACCATTTAAACTGGTGTTGATTGCCAGCCACAGAAAATCCGAGAAAATGTTTTGCTTTGTATTGTATTTTTGGCAGAATGGAGTAAGTTCTCACATGAGAAAGAACCCTTTCTTCAGCTGTAGGAAGAGAAAGGTGGGCAGAATAACAAATGAAAGAATGTCATGCAGTACATAGAAAGCCTAGCATGGTCTGAGAGCATGCAAACCTTGAAGGAAGAATTTGGATTCAGTTTTAAAAGCAAGAATAACTCTGCTCTGGAGGCATTCATTTATGGATTACCATCACCTAAAACTTGGTAATGAGCAAAGCTGCCTTGGTAGCAATTACAGAATAAAGTCTAGGATAGAGATCCAGGGTCAAGGTGTAGGCTCTCCAGGGGCAGACGTGGGGGTTGGAATTTGCAGCAGGAGAGGAGATTGAGAGCATTTTATTAAAAGGTAGAAGTGTTCCAGGGAGACAGCAAGTTGAATCTGATGTTATTAAAACAAAAGAATTTGGAAAAAGTAAAAACCATTGCTCTATGGATTAAAAGAAAATGAGAGGACACCAACGACCTTGGCAAAACCCTATTAGGCAAGGAATTAAATCACCCAAGGTTAATTTTTAACACTTATTTATTTTACAGTCGTTGTAGCATATTTATTTATTGTTTTTTAAAGTATACAATAAGTAATATTCAATGCTTTATTAAAATCTCAATTATTGGCAGATCCATTAATTCTTTTTTATATAATTTTATTTTATTTTGAAGAGTTAAAAACAAAAGCATGAAAAACAAAAGCAAGGATAGAAGCATACAACAATATATGTAACAGATTTGCAAGAGGAGAACAGCTAATTAACAGTGATTGATATGTCATCTATTTTTATCATCAAATCTATTGCTTAGATTAATAGACATAGTTATGCAAGATTAGACATATGATTGAATATTACTGCATGCATTCAAGAAATCTTAAATTTTTGTTCTTTTCTTTAATTAATTAATTTACTTATTTATTTTTCACAACAAAATGGTCCTTTGTTTATACTTTTGCAAAGTTAGCAACACGTGACACAGTTAGCAATAGTGACTAATAGCTTACCTTAAACAGACATGATGTTTATCTCAGGCTTGAGGTAGCTTGTTCATTTCAGAGAGCCATGGAAGCTAGAAAATTGATCCATTAATTCTTAAATGATTTGACATTCTACATCTCTAGACAGAGAAGTATAAGTGTGTATGTGTCTACGTACGATGTTTAACCTTTTTCATTGCCCTCCTTTAATGTTAAGCTATGAAGTATTACTTCTTAAGGCCTTTTTAAATATATATATATATATATATATATATATATATATATATATATATATATATATATATATTTCAGACTGGCCTTCCTTGACCTTAGTTTGTTGTCCAGACTCGTCTGCAACTCACAATGATACTCCTACCCTCCTATCTCCTCATCTCTTGAGTCCTGGGATTAAAGGGGTACACCATCATGCCCAGTTTGATTTATTTTTTACAGGGTGTACCAGGAATTGAACTCAGGTCCTTATTTTGTCATGCAGGCACTGTGCCACCAAGCTACATTACTGTCCCTTTGTATTCTGTTTACTTACTTACTTACTTATTTACTTATTTTATCTTAAGGCAGGATGCCACTATATAGTTCAAACTAGCTGTAAACTCACTCTAGAGTCCAGGCTGGCCTTGAACTCTCAGTGATCTTCTTGACTCAGCCTCTCCAGTGCTGGTATTTTAGGTGAGCACCATCATACCTGCCTTATATGTTTAATTTTTCGAGATAGGGTCTCATCACCCTGTAGAGGTTGGCCTTGAGCCCACTATATAATTCAGGCTGACCTCAAACTCATGGTGATCCTCCTGCCCCAGCCTCCTGAGGAATTACAGGCAGGGACCTCCAACTAAAACAGGTTTTCTTTTTGTTAAAGGCAAAAATCTATGAATCTGGAGTGGTCATCCATATTTGTAATCCAAGCAGCAGAGAGGCTAAGGCAGGGAGCTCACAAGGAGATCAGCCTATCTCAAACACCAACCAACCAAGTATACACTATGATGCTGGGCTGGTGAAACACAGGAACTCCAACATCCCAGAGAAGATGTTTAAGAACAATAAAACTCCTGTCCCTAGAGCCCTTTCCCTCTGGCATTGCTGAAGGGGGCATTGCAAGAGTGGTTGGTCTGGGGGAGTTGGAAGCATCCAGACGCACACAGCAGGATATTGTGCAGAACAAACCCTATTTTTCTTCAATGTGTGAAATAAAACATTCTATAATATCAAAAGTTACTTCAGATTTTCTCAGGTCAATGTCATGCTAGAAGAAACTGTACTTGTATTTACCTGTTCTGCTTTGTTTATTTTTACCTTCTATTAAACAAAAAGAGAAAACTCTAGAAAATGTGTAAGTGTATTAATTCATTCTCTCCTGCTATAATAGAGAGACACAGTAGTTTGTAAACAATAGAAGTTTATTTCACTCAATGTTCCAGAGATTGAGGAATCTACAATAAAGAGCCTTCACCTGGAGCACGTGAGGGAGATATGAGAGAGGGTGCAACCCTCTTCTGTAATAAACTCAGTCTTTCAGAGATAACATTAACCCATTACATATCTATGCTTATGACCTAATTACTTCTTAAAAATACCAGCTCTAAACATTGTTACTTTGGAGGTTGTCTGTTCAATCCACACACTCTGTAGGACACACTCAAACCACTGCAGTAGGGATAGGCTATTTTGGGAGGAGCACCCAAGGTACCTGGTGCCAAATTATTCAGAAATTAAGAATAGAACATTAGAAACAAGTGGAGAAACATTATGGCGAGAAGAAAATATATGATCATTCTAATGTTAAATAGTGCTAAATAATGTTAAATAGTGTTTTGATGATCTTGAATTTACTCTTTCCTCAATGCTTCCGTTAAGCTTGGATGCGTTGCCCATCTTCACAGAGCATGTTATAAAAGACCCTGTAGCACCCAAAAGAGTTGAGAATTTTACCTTAATGGCAAAAAATTATGTTAAAACATTATCAGGGGCCGGGCGTGGTGGTGCATGCCTGTAATCCTAGCACTCAGGAGGCTGAGGCAGGAGGATTGTTATGAGTTTGAGACCAGCCTGAGCTACAAAGTGAGTTTAAGGCCAGCCTGAACTGCATAGGGAGACCCTGTCTCAAAAAGACAAAATAAATAAATAAATAAATAAATAAATAAATAAATAAATAAAAAATATATAAAACATTATCAACCATCCACTGAAGTTTCTATTTCTTTATCCAGATGTGATTAAATAAATTTGCAAACATGTTTATTAGATTTCACGTGTGTTGTTTAAAAATTATCAGCTTTTAGAAATAAAACATAAACATGTTTTATTAAAAATGTTATTGTCCAAGGGTAAGTTGAATTTAATGACGCTGGATTTCACTAATTTTTCTCTTTATTCTAACACTGACCAACATGAACATGATCATTATAAATTCTTGTTGTTTAGGTAAAGAAGTGAAGTCCCAAAGAGCAATGATTATTTTTACAATATTGGAGTGTGGCAGGTAGAAAATATTTAAGGAAAATTTATAATTCAATTTGTATTCAACCACTGCCTTTGCTATAACACTTGAGTGATAATTTCCCATAAGCTCTATTTTTCTTCAAGGAGTAAAATAAAACCATCTACATTACTGAAACCCCAGATGGAGAATGAGACTCATGTCTAACAAAGATATTTAGTTTTGAAAAAAGATAAATACTAAAGGATTCATAATATGCAGAATGGTTATTTAACTACTAGACTGTCCAATTATTGGAAAGATCCCAGGGAATATATATATTAGGAAGAAAGAATGAGCAGATTGTATAGAGTCAACTTTAAAATTTCTACAATAAAGTCAATATCTTGGGCATCTATAATATATCTAAAGTTCTGTTATTCAGCACATTGT
This sequence comes from Ctenomys sociabilis, assembly GCA_004027165.1. Taxonomy (NCBI): domain Eukaryota; kingdom Metazoa; phylum Chordata; class Mammalia; order Rodentia; family Ctenomyidae; genus Ctenomys; species Ctenomys sociabilis. Next base: position 8,322 of record PVKA01004696.1, read on the forward strand.
TCAAGAAGCCAAAGTATCAGAAAATGTGTACTGTATCCAGAACGATAAAAACACTGAGTAGAAACAGACAGAAGAAAGGAAAATTATAATAAGAATTATGGAACAGAAAATAAAAATATCAAACATCAATGAAATAAAATATTTTTGAGAAAAACCTATAGCATTAGTGCAAATTTTTCAAAACAAAATGATGCAAAAAATTCCAAAATTGATTTCATTACCAATTGTAATGAAATTAAGAAGTCTTTAATTATAAACAATTGCAGTAGTATTTTGAACACTATTGTGTTATCAACTTGGACAATCTAAGTCAAATTTCCGAGAAAGATGCAAACTTCTGAATTCAATGCAAGAAGAAATTAAAAAGACATAACAGACCTGTAACAAGAATGACATCAAAATAGTTATTTTGAAATTCACCAGAATGAAAGGTTCAGCCCAGTGAATTTGATATACTAGTAAATTCTGTTCAACATTTAGGAAAGAAATAGTACCAATTTAAAATACATGTTAAGAAAATTAGAGTAGCCAGGCGTGGTGGCCCATGCCTGTAATCCCAGCACTTGGGAGGCTGAGGCAGGAGGATTGTTGTGAGTTCAAGACCAGCCTGAGCTGCAAAGTGAGCTTAAGGGCTTAAGGCCAGCCTGAACTGCATAGTGAGACCCTGTCTCAAAAAGACAAAAAAAAAAAAAAAAAAAAGAAAGAAAATTAGAGTAGATTTTTTTTTTTCTATCAGACCAGTTTTACCTATGTAATAGATACTATTCTACACAAGTTCCTTCCTCTCAACTTCCCTAATTTCATCATTTAAACAAGTATATGTTATTTCTAAAATCATTTAAGCAAGTATATATTATTTCTAAAATTGCTTTTAAGCAAGTATATGTTATTTCTAAAATTGCTTTTACATACACAGTTAATATCCCAAATTAGTTGGCTACAAAGCTAAGAAGGCTGGCTGTAAATATGGAACCTTTTCAAAGCAAAGACATATCCTGATGTTGGCAGAAGAATTCAGAGATTGTTCATTCATATATTTAGTTTATTGAGTCTCACCACATTCATTTCTGTTCCTGCTCAGTAACCCTGGGGTTCCGGGCCTAGCTTGGCATGTGGTACCAGGGATCAAACCCAGATCTTTAAACAGTATGAGTTATGTGCAAAAACAATACATGTTTAAATCAAAAAAATATATATAATAGCAAAAGGTGCATGGCTCTATGCACCCTAGGAAACTCTCCCCTGTTGGAAGCACTAATCCAATCATTCCTGCCATCTTCTGAAGTTACAGAAGTCCTCTTTTGTCGTTGTCTCTAGTTGCACTGCTGTCGGTAGCTTTGGTGTCCTTTACCAAATCAACACTCTTTACTTTCCTGATCATTTTGACTTGGGGGAAGAGGCAGAAATCTGGTGTTAGATCTAGTGAACAGGGTGGATGAGGACCCGCTGTAAGGTTTTATGGGGCTCCGCTCCCACTGGATGTGCTCAGCCGCAGGTTCTGTACTTTTGTTTACACCTGAACAGAACTGCTTTGGAAAGTGTCAAGCATGATGCAATACTGCACCCAAAGTGAGACGGAGTATTTTAGGGTGCTTAATGGTGATGTGTCTTCTGCTCTGATAGTTTTTAAGCATCATTATGTAATTCAGTCACACCTCCTATTACATCAAATACAAGCAAAAGAGTTTATACACCATGACTAAATACATTTTACTACTGGAATACAATATTGATGCAACAATCTGAATACCAACTTTAAAATTCTTTCTATAGTATGAAAAAAATAATTTGAAAATGAAGTAATTTGATAAAAGATGTAAGAAGCCTGAGTAATGGAAAATCCAAAGAACTGTTGAATAAAACTATAAACTATCTAAGCAAATGATGCAAAGGCCCTCACTCACGAGTGGGAGCAGGTAATTATTGGTGACATGATAGAGATTCTATAATGATCCGCACTTTAGGCATAATCTTTATCACAGTTCTTTCAAGCTCTGTTAGTAGAAATTAATATGTTAATTTTCAAATTTACCTGGAAATGTAGAGATCTAAACACTTTTAACAAATTTTGAAATTGAAGAGCAAATTTTGATGACTTCTACTAACTTCAAAACATATTTTAAAACTTTATAAGCTTAGATATAGGTTAAGAAGTAGCAATGGACAAGACCTTCTGATCACATTATTGATAATGCTCAAAACTGGAAAAAGTTCAAGTGGGGCATGAATAAACAGAATGGGTTCTGTCAGTGCTGTATGATGCAACCTAGCAGGGGAAAGATAAGAAAGGTCAGCACACATCAAAACGCAGATGCATTTCTTCAGTATTATGCAAGTGAAAGAAGCTAAATGCACTGCATTATATATCTAAAATGATTTCATTGTTTATAATTTCTCAGGGAATAAAAACACAGAGGCAGAAAGTAGATTCATGTTCTCCTGAGCTTGGTAGAAAATGCACAGATTTATTGAATATAGCACAAGGGAATTTCTTTTATACATAATACATGTCCTAAAACTGAATTTTAATAGTGTTTATGTAATGGCACAGAATTTCTAAAGATCACTAAATTGTATGTCTAAGGTATTTAAGTTTTAATAGTAGTAACATTCTCCTCAAAATAATTTATAAATAAAAAGATTGAACCACCATTTAGCCCATGGCTTACGTCTGCTTTGCAGACTATTTTTAGATTTTTGTCTCTTTGAAGAGCTTTGAAAATTTGAAAAGATTGATATTTTATGACTCTGTGGTCTTTTACATCTCTCAGAAAGCAAACAGAATATTAATTATTAAAATTAAACTCATTATTTTTGCAATTATCCTAATAGTCCTCTGAACCAAATAAAACATGAAATAAGAAGCTTACCTTTAACATGCCCACATCTCCACATCCACTTGAACACTCTGTCCTATGCATAAATCCATTTCTAAGCAGCACTCTTATCACTCCTTCTGTATTCCATTTTCTTCATTGAAGGCACTGTCCCCTATCATATGTATTACAGAAATTAACATGGGAAAGAAAACTAAACAAATGCCATTTCGTGTTTAGAGCCGTTTTAAACCTTGAATTTCTGTTTTCTTAACTTTGTTTCTTATAAATGTTACCATAGTTGCCTAACCTGATACTACCCCATGTGTTGTCATAAGACCACTTGTCCCCTGTGTAAAATGCTAAACACCTGTGTCGCTTTGTTACAAGCTAAGCCCATGCTTTGTAGTATATCTGTAGCTGCGCTAAACCCTAACAGCACTGCCTCGCTAGACCTGGCCCTAGGCTGCAGAACTCTTCTCCCCTCCTGCCCTTTGTGGTCCATGCTTGATCCTGTACTGTGTGCCCACTGCTGTACCCCAATGAACTTGCCACTCTCCAAGTCTGGGCTCTGTAAGTGACTCAATTAAATAAGCACATTTGCCACAACAATATGATCTCCTGGCCTCCTTTGCTGTCTCTTATTCAAAGTTCTAAAAGGCTCCCCATCACTGGATCTATTCTCTATGTAACTGAGGCATCATTTCCCCCCCCAAAAATAGACATGATTATTTTCCTGTTTAAAATTAATCAAATGATTTCAACTAAATTTTTAAGAAAATACAATTTTTAATGACTTAAGGCCTAATGTATAGTATAGATTATTTTGATTTATTGCTTCTCCTGTGGCCACTCTGTATTTCAGTTCTTAGTGCCTGTCATGTTTGGTTCTTTTATAATCGTCCTACTGTGGCTTTTGCTCTCTGTCTTGATCTAAGTGCCTCCTCTTAGTCACCCTTCAGATCTTGGTGACATTTTCCCAGTAATCTCCCATCTCTGCTGTCTGATCTCTTATTATCACTCTTCTTGTCCTGAATGTTTTTGCAAGTGTGATTAAATTACTGAATAGCCTATTGGTTAATGTCTCCTTCTCCTACTAAAATGTGAACTTTAAGGAATTTAAAACCAAGTTCTGAGTTTCCATTCCTATGTGCTAGCTATTTAGCTTTGTGATTGGTATATTTCCCAAACTACATTGTAGTTGAAGTCCAAGGGATTGTTACATGAGCACAGCACTTATATCAGACAGTATTTATTAAAATAATAAATATTGGATTATTTTATACAGTGAGTATTGAAACTGATCCTTTTGTTAAAACAAGAATTTAAAGTATTCTATATCAGTTATAACAAAGTGATTATTTTCACAGTGAAAGAATATGAGATTGTAAGCAGGAAACTCAGTACTTTGTTACTATATTACATCTATAAAATACGTCCTAGGCAGGAGAGATAGCTCAGTGGTTTAAACCCATGCCTGGCAAGTCCAAAGACCCAAGTTCAATCCCAGGTATCACAAGCTATGCAGGCTTCACACAGTGCTGGCCACTGAAAGATGGTGTGCCCATAATCCCAGCACTGGGGAGGCTGAGACAAGAGGATCACTACAAGTTTAAGCTGCATAGTGAAAGAAAGAAAGAATTTAAGGGGAGGAAGACATACCCTCTCATAAATAGAACCACCTTCCTGAAATATCTATATGAGGAATTAAGTGTGATAAAATATTTAAAATTTCTTTAAAACCTCTAAAATGTCATGCAGATGGTACTCTTTACATATGTGTATCTGTGAGGAGGGGGAGAAAGGATTTTATTTTGTATATCCGGGGAACTGAAATTTCTGTTAACCGAAGGACTGCAGTAGAAATAACATTTTCAGACCAACAGAAATATTCCAAAAACATCATGCATGTACAACAATGAGACAAGAGCTGAACCTTTCCATATTCAAAGTGTGAGTGTATATACTTCCACTTCCAATGATATAAATTCAACTATTTTGTTTAATTTTAAAATACAAATGAAATAATTATATAACACATTGAAATATATACACACAAATACATGTACATGAATACACTTTGCAGTTTATATAGTGTGTAGTTTAACAGAATTGCATTCAGACATATTTCATCTTCAAGTCAGAGATGGGGTGTTGATTGTCCTACCAATAAACTTCAAATTTCAGTTGCCCTATGGGATGTGTAAACTTCCTGGTTAATGAGGAATGCCTATTAGTGCAGAACCAATGTTTCTAACTATTAACATTGACTGCTGCTTCAGATTAGAGAATATAAAAACAGCTAAATTAATCACCTACACCACATCCTTTGAAAACCAGGAAAATATTTTTTCCAATCCACCTCATGAGTGCATTTCAAAGATGTGAGGAGAAGCATAAATTTGAGAGTATATGTCTTCCTCCCCTTAAATTCATGAACTACTTTATTTTTATCTGAGCACTAATGCAAGACCAAGGCACTGGTCAGTCCCAATGACAGCATCATCTTAGAGAAATCTTTATTACACATACCTGTGCCCTGCTTAGGATTCTTTATTTAAGCGGCACACAGACATTATCCATAAATGTTGATAATAAGCCAATCTTAAGCAGTTATTTTAGGCAAAGAAGATGAAGGTTTGGAATAACCCAGATGAATTTAATGAATACCTAAGCTTCCAGTAGGTATATAGAAGCTGACAGCAGTAAAATTACAGAATCACAGAAGCCACAAACATTAAAGTGGAACTGGATGACGTGCTTAGGACCATGATTTTTAAAGGGTGGCATGGAATCTTTTGCATATCAAATGAGTCATCAGGTTAAATTGCAAGTGAATTCACCTCGTATGTAAAACTTTGGAATTCCCACAGAGGGGACTGGGGAGGCAAACATGTCCCTAAGTGAGCAGTCAGAGCACCTGATTCCTGTATAATTACATAGAATGAGAATTTGATACATGACAGTAATTACCTAGCTGAAGGTGCAATTAGCCATTTGTGACCTCATTCTGAGTGGCAACTAATTAACCCTTAATGTCAAAAATGTCAGCCTTCATCAAGACACCAAAGAGAAGTACTTACAAGATCAGCTAATACTTATTCCAACCTATTAATGGTTGAATCTGTCATTAGAAATGTGAGTATTTCATTTTTACATCAGCATTTATGTTAAGATGTGGATTATGCTCCATCTCTTTTCTTTTAAGGCTACATTCCCCTCTCTTATCTTTCTTTACATTGAAATCTTTTTTTTTTCTAAAATAGGAATAAGCTTTCATAAGCTTCTATAATAATCATCTCTCAATGAGATAAAAACACGACCAAGAAGACACAGAACTATAATTTATCAGAGCTATGTGATTTCTCATGGTTATAGAAATGTAACAGAACTTGAAAAGATTTGTAACTACATTATCATTATTGTCATTAACACTGGTTATGGTAAATGTTTAAGTAACTTTCTCTGATGTTAGAATGGGAAAGACCTCTAAATACTCATTCACAATTATTACAGATATAGTAGATTTTCTTATTATTTATTTATTTATTTATTTTTTTTTTTTTTTGGTCTTTTTGAGAGACAGGGTCTCACTGTGCAGTTCAGGCTGGCCTTAAGCTCACTTTGTAGCTCAGGCTGGTCTCGAACTCACAACAATCCTCCTGCCTCAGCCTCCCGAGTTCTTATTATTTATTGGCAATAAAGGCTCACTATACTGAAAAAATTGATCTGATACATATAGGCTTGCTCAAATATGGAAAAGCACTGTACTTTTTCCTCATGACTGTAATGTTCATAAGAGTAATCTCAATCTTAGCAATAATTATCATGGATCAATAGTCATTTGTTCTGAAAAAAATCATTAAATAAGATTGCGGTGGCAAATACCTACTTCAAAAACTGAAAATAAAATCTATCACTGATACTTCATTGTTTTAGATTTATCATTGAAGAAGCATGAACTATATTGCTGAAACTTTGTCAGCTACTTGATTTCTCCATTCACTCTTCAAGGTTGTTTCAAAGGCATAAATTTAATCTAGGTAATTTTTTTTTCTTTTCTTTTGCTTTTGTTAGGGAGCAAATCATTTTCTGAAATACTGTACACTCTTACCTCCCTGGAATAACAGGTCCAAGACAAGGGAAAAGTGTATCACAAATGTCATATTATATTCTTTCTCTGTATGTGGCACTTCGGGGCTCTGATCATTGTATCTAGAAACTCAGCAAAGATAACTGATTAAAGGTTGTTCAAAGTAATATGAGTCTGTTTATTTAGAAATCACTGTAAAATCTGTTTTGAATTTATAAATAAATCTAAGAATAAATGCATATAATTTACATTTCAATACTATATTGTAAAATAATGTATTTTATTCTTAATATATATAAAAAGATATTCCAGAGCATTTTAGTTTCTCTATAGCTGCCAAGAAAAACTGCAAGAATTTTGTGATCAGTTCAAGAAGAAAGATTGCTATAGGTGTCAAAATACTTAAAACCAGAGGGAAGGGTCACAATAAATTGATTCAAATTTCTGATTTCAGTTCTTTGGGAATTCTGATAATTCCCAGAAGTGAAATTGTTGTAATATATTGTGATTTTATTTTTATTTTTTTGAAAAAGCTAATAACGTTTTCCTCAGTGGTTGTACTACTTTGAGTTCCTATCAACAGTTTATAAACATTGTATATTTCCTCCACATCCATAGCAATACATACCATGTTATTTTTAACACAGATTTCTTAATAAATATGTGATTATGTCTTGCAGTTTTCATTTATATTTGTGGATGACTTAAAATATTGAACATTTTCTGAAATATCAGTGAACCATTGAACCATTCCTATGTCCTTATAGAGAAATGTTCATTCAAATACTTTACAGCTTTCATTTTGGGTTGGTGGTATGTCTTTGCTGTCGATTACATGAATTATCTATATATTTTGCATATTGACCCATTACCTTCTATGGTTTGCAAGTATTTCATCTATTCTATAGGCTACCTCTTTCCTTTGTTGACTCTTCACTTGGCTGTGTACAAACTGCTTCATCTTCTATACTTCCACATGTTTATTTTTTGTTTGTTGCCTGTAACTTTGGAGGCATCGATCAGAAATCACTGCCGAGGGCAACATTATGAAGCTTTTCCTGTAGGTTCTCTTCTCAGAGTCTTAGAGCTTCAGGTATTGCATTAAGTCTTCAGTCCAGTTTCAGATATTATTTTAAGGAACAGTTGCTCATTGAATTGTCCCAATGTTTGTTGAAGAGATTGTCCTTTCCTTATTTGTATTCTTGGAATTTGTATTAAAAATCGGTGTGATGGTAGATGTGTGGGTTTATTTCTGACTCCCAGTCTACAGTTTTTTATGCCAGTTCTATTCTGATTTATTTATTGCATTTTTGCAATATATCTGAAATCAAGAAATATGAGAACTCCATTATTTTTTTCTCAATGTTGATATGATTATTTATGAATTTTTATTCTTACAAATGAATTTAGAACCATTTTATTTATTTTATGTAATTTTTTGTATTTATATAAAAATTTATATTTACAGTGCTGTTCACAACAACCAAGATGTAAGAAAACTTCTAACTATCCAAACCCAGATGATGTTACAAAGAAAATAGGGTCTATAAATATAAGAGAATATTATTGAGCAATAAGGAAAAAAGCTATGGAACAATATGGATAAATGGCAGAATGGTGTTCACTAGAGTTTGGGGAAGAGAGAAAAAGTAGTTCATTTCTAATGAATAATCATAAAGTCTCAGTGAAAAAAGATAGATAAATTTAAAAGATTTGTGATAAAATATTATTAGTCAGTAATTGTCCAATTTAATTTTTACTTGAAGAACAGATTCATGTTAAATACTTCTATCACAAAAAAAATCTAACTTTGGAAAAATCTATCTTATATAGCTAGTGGAATTAAAACAAACAAAAAATTGCTACTTCTTAATTAATTAAAGTGAGACAAAACTCTTGCTTGATAATGAAGTAAAAAAGTCATGTGACTACAGAAGTTCTTTTGCTTCCAAAGGGTGATCACTCCACTCTGGTTTTTCATCTGTTCAGTGTGCAGTTGGGAAACTACAGACCACAGGTGGAAAGCTTAGCAACCTAAGTGGCACAGAGAACCAGCTATTGCCAGTGCCCATGTTAGCTTTGCTGCCCACACTGCTGAGCCCCCGTGAAGCAGGTCTGCTGTGAGACACTCACCTTGCTGCTCTTTTCCCTGGTAGGCAGCCGCTGGGGCTCTCTAAATGAACATCGAGCACTGCCATCCCTATAATGAAATCCTGAAAAATTACACCAAGTGGACAGATTTCATGGTGTGTGAAATATCACTCAATGAAGAAGTTGTAAGCTCGGAAAACTAAACTAATAATATGGTAAAATCCTTTATTCCAAATTATATTCATTTACTCAAACCCTTATGCATCCATGGAAAGTGTGCTGGCCAAGGGAAAACTTCACACAATGACATGTATTCGATCAATTGATTTGTGGCTTTCTTGTTTAAATACACAAAATAAAACCTCTAAATTATGTTCAGACTCTCACATTTTACTCTTGCGAATGTAAGTATGTCACAAAGTTTTCCACATTAATGCACTGTTTAGATTTTTTTCTAATTACTACTGAGTAAATATTTTAATACATTTAGCTTAATATATTCAAATACTTGCTGTGAATTTTTATTGAAACTGAAAATATTTTAATGAAATGACAAAACTTCAATAATGATAAATTATAAATTATTTCTAAGTAAGTACAGTTGATACTATGAAAATATAAATTAATCCATTCATTACTATATTTTTCCTAAGGTCTATCAACATTTTTAATTGATAGTTTAATAATCCCTTTTTCACTATTGAAAATAATATTAGTTCTTCCTCACATATAAATGCTCAAATTCTAAAAATATTCTTCACATGATTAAAACGCACATAGCAATAAATAAGGGAACTAGCCTTTTTATGTATTTAGTGCAAAGTCTACAAGAGTCTTACTACAATGATCAGACTTATAGCAATCACACTGTATTCAGCTGGGATTACAGGTGCATGCTCCAACACCCTGTCTCAAAGGCCATCTCAGCATGACCCCAGGGGCAGGGCCAGCACAGCATGAGGTATCTGGCTGATCAGGAGCTGGCTTTAAATCACAGGTAGCTACAACTATTACATTTGCAAGGAAAATTAAGTACACTGTGAACACCTACTTTGTCATATTGATTCCTTGTAAAGAGTAGCCTACAGAATCCAGTGATTATCTTAATCATCAGAAAAATATCAAGTATCATAGATCCATGTTTATGCAAGAAGCACAGAAATGTAGGTGGATACATTCATATTCACTGCTATAAAAAAAACTTTTTCAATTGTTATCATATAATTGTTGTTATTCCAAAGAGTGAGAGTGTTTACTTGTTGGAAAACAGATACAGTTGTCCTCCAGACTGTCAGAGGGAAAGCTTCAGAGAAGATATTAGTTTTAGAATAACTTTTAAAGATGGGAACAATGTGATCAGTGATGGGGCAGTGAAATGTTTTCTTGCAGCTTTCCTAAATACATGATTAAATATAGAATGAAGTGTGCACTTTGGAAAAATAAATATTAACCATCAAAAATCACATATGACTGTCAATTCCATTCTGCGATATATACCCAACAAATGAAAACTTATATCCAAACAAAAACTACTTGAATATAAATACAATAAGAATTTTCTTTTTTGTTGTTTTCAGTTCTGAGAATTGATCGTTGGACCTGATGCATGAGAGATAGTGCAATACCACTGTGCTACATATCTGATCCGTGATTGTAGCTCTGTAGTTCCTAACAGAAACAGAAAACTATCCAAATTCCTATCAACTCTGAATAGATAAACAAAGTATATGATATTCCTGCAATGGAACATGACTTTGTAATAAAAGAGGATGAAGCACTGATATACTTTTAAAAATATGGAAGAATCTTGAAAAGTCAATTGTAAAAGAACATGTATCTTGTTATTCTTTTTATGTAAAATATTCACTATTGGGGCTGGCAGTATAGCTCAGAAGACTAAACAGCTGCTTAGGCAAGCACAGGGACTGCAGTGGTCCTGAATACCATGCCAGCCCTGACACCTGTCATGCTAAGTAGGTTATTGAGTCCATGTGTGGTGCACGCCTATAATCCCTGAACCGGGGAGGCTGAAAACAGGAGGATCACTACAAGTCTGAGCTGCATAGTGCGACCCCAAGCCAAATACATAAAAAAGCTCACCATTGACAAATCTAGTTGATCAAGCTTTGAGACAAAATGGGAGAGGAGCCTTAAGAAAAATTACATAAAGTGGACGAATATCACAGAATATGAATTACAGTTCAATAAAATTTGAGCAAGAAAAACTAAAATTATGGCAATGTTAACTATAAAAGTACCTTCTTGCTCATTAATTATACTCATATCTACCAGGAAAAAAAGGATTCAATTAAGGTTCTTCCAAATTTTGATCTATTTCCAGACAAGTTGACTCAAAAAATAATGACATAAGATGATGTGATAAAGTCCACTAAATCTGGAGGTAAATATGAACAACTGAACTTGCTGTTAGTATTAATTTGTAAAAGTTTTCAGTGAAGAAATGGGAACAACTATATTACTTTTTCTTTTCAAATATCTGTGTTCCTTATGCAAACCAACTTGCCAAGTATTTTATTGCAGTAGAAGCCTCCATTCCAGCCTGCTTCCTTATGCTCCCTTTATATATATATATATATATATATATATATATATATATATATATATATATATATATATAATTTTTTAAATTATTTATTTATTTATTTATTCATTTATTTGGTACAGGGTCTTGCTTTGCAGCTCAGACTGGTAGTGAACCACCTGTCTCAGCCTCCCCAGGGATGGAATTACAGGCATGTGCCATGATGCCCAGTGTTGGTTGCTGGCTCAGCATGGGGCCCACAGGGCACACGGGACCAGGGATCGAACCTGGATCATTGCACTTGCCAGGCAGATGCTACACCACCGAGCTACCTCCCAGGCTCCTATACTCTTCTTCCAATAAAAGCTTTTTCTTCTTTTTGTCATACAGTTAGGATTCTTCTTTTTAATGTACAAAACACTCCTCTCCAATTTTTCCATTTAAAATCATTTCTTTTTCCATCTATACTCCTATCATCTTCTAGAATCCCTCCAGAATACCAATCAATATTGATATATTAAATGTTAATTGCCAAGGGAAATACTTAGGTGTTTTAAATATTTACCAATGTCTAAAGCTTTCCACATATTTAATGTAGTTATGTCCAAAGTATATCCTAATTTTTTCAACAACAGTAAATGTGGTTTAATTTTATTTCTCATATCCCGCAGAGTATATATTAGCTAAGGCACAAACATTTGCAAAATGTACAAACTGCAGCATGAGCAGATGCCTCGGGTAGCATACTGCAGGAATAATACCATTTTAACACTGATTTATTTGTGAGACATCCGCTTAAAAGCTATGCATTACTTACAAGCCATAACGAGGATTCCAGTACAAAGTATATGCAGACCAGAAGACCTAATAATGCTCTATATTGCCTGCTATGTCATAAGTGTACTACAGAATCCAAAAAATTGAAATCCTACTACAGAATATCACTATAAACTTTAAGAAGGGAGTTTTAAGGGCTTCTTCTCATAGTTTACTCAAAAAGATGGCTTTTATGACAAATTATAATTAGGAACTGCATCAGTCTTATCCAAAAACATCTCACCATCTCAAGTTTTATGTTACAGAAATGAGTTGAAATCAGTTGTACACCTGTCAATTGCGCTGTCACACAAAGTTCTAGTGACCCCACACACAATCCAGGATCATCCAGTAGTGGTGTAGCTACAGCTTTTAGTCATGGAACACTTGCTTGACCATTAATTAGTTGTTCAGCACTGAGAGAGAGAATGCAAAATTAGTATCATGGCAGATGATTGTACTGTTTGTAGACTTAGCAATCTGGAGCACAATGTAAAAGTTCAACTATAAACAAACACATTGTATCCAGAAGAGCTGTCACTCACTATTCTCTTGGGTCCACCATACATTTCTTAAACCTCAAGTTGCAATAGTGCAGTTTGTAAAAGACTTTAATTTCAACATGTTTGTTTCTTGCATATAGAGTAACTTTAAAAAAATCTAGTTTATTGTGAGATACATAGCACTCACATATATGTTCAAATAGATAAAATATTAATATAGTTGCATAGTAATATAGATACATATTTATTTATATAAGTATTACCTATATAAATAATCTCCCTCAAGATACACCCTCGAGATTCAATATCATCCTTTCCATTTTCTCAGGTAGTTCTGCCAGGCTTCTTCCCTAAATGTCTTTATGTGAGTGATGAAAATGGATAATGAGTGCTGCTACCCAGTGCCACCCAACAGAGGGACAGGCTTGGAAAAGCATCATCATGTGTTTTCATCCGCTTTTTTCACTGTAACCGGCTCTGTGATACTTCTGTGTCTTACCAAATATCAAAAATGTCAGCAATCTTTTTATTACTGTACATTTACTGCATTCACCCTGGGGAATAGATATATAAGCATAATACACCTTATCCTTTTTAAAGTATTTGGTGCAGAGTCTCACTATGCAGCTAGGATTCCTCATGATCCTCTTATTTTCAGCCTCCCCAGCACTGGAATTAGAGGCGTGCACCACCACAGCTGGTCTCAGGGAAGGGGCCAGTGTGGCATGCGGTGCTGGGGATCAAAGCCTGGCTCCTACACTTGCCTAAGCAGGCGCTTGCTCTACCAAGGTATCTTGCCGGCCTCACTTTGCCATTTGTTACTCCTTCTCCCCTCCATGTGCTCTCTTTTTCTCCTTTCCCAGGCCCTTTACCCATCTCTCTTCCTGTTTTGCAATAACACTTTCTTTTAAAATGTTTGATCTTTATATTTTGTTTTCTACAACGCATTACACAAAACATATATTTTATTTCCTTTCTGAATTATTTCATTTAACATTATGATCCTTACTTCAAAAACGTTCATCCTATATTTTGCTACTTTTCTGTAGCAGTTCTAGAAGTCCTCTTCCTGAGAGTCATTAAAGTATCTCTCCAGAACAGAATGGGTCAAGAATAATGGGTGTGTTTGAAAAATGAACTGAAAGGAGTAGATTTTGAGGATGATTAATGTCAATTTCTCTTTTATTATAGTAATTTTCAAAAATTTGAACATTTCCCAGCATTTTAGATCATGCCTTATATCATATATAGATACTCTAGCAACCTGTCTCTATGCTCATACCTACATATATTAACAATTGGTAGATAAGTAACCCTCCAAGTCAGGTAGACTTTAAAGTTCGAATCAGTTTGAAATATTCTTCCTTGTTACTACCAGTAGCATCTTACCTATCATACTTACATATATACATATATATATATATGTATATATATATACATATATATATATGTGTGTGTGTGTGTGTGTCTGTGTGTGTATTTATATATATGTATATATATGTATATGTTTATATATATGTATATATATAAATATAATAATTTCCATGTTTAAAAATCTGATTGCTACTTATAAAATAACAAAATAGAAGAGTGTAGAAGAGTAGTCACTATGCTCTAGAATATTTTTCAAATGCTTTTATAATGTTTATTAAAACTTATGACCAACAGTTTATGAGAACTAAAACCACAATCTCTGAAGTCACTTTGCCTTGGAATAGCCCTGTCTCTATGACTGATAGTTGTTGGACTGTGTCTTTACTGTGGCATGTGGTAATGACACCGTTCATCAACATTTCTGTTAGACTATATCCATTTCCTTTCCTTCCTGTCAGTACTAGAGACCTGTGAATTCTAGCAGGTGAGAGTTGAATTTCTTGCCTCCTTTGCAATCAGGTGCAGTACAAATCTGAACCCAGGTCAAAAATACAGCACATAGGACATGATCAGTGCACGTTCAAGGCTGCCTCTTAACTATCAACAGCTTGCCTTATTTCTCTATTTGCTCTGATCACGTAACTTAAGCTGATGTCACGGGCCCAGAGGTAGAAGCTCATTTTAAGAATGAGACTCACAGAACCATGGCACAAGTCCTGGTGTCTGAGTTTCTGCATGATGGCATGCTACAGTGTCTGTGCCCCAGTGTGAATGTTGGACTAGAAGAAGACACAAGTCTGCCCCTGGTAGGCACTGTAATCGTGTTCTCTTTCAGAAGCTCACCTCATGTTTACACTACCCGTAATATACCACCATAATATTATGATAAATCACTTAGTACATGTGAAGCAACAGGAACACCTGGACAATTAATAGATTCTATAGAACTGCAGCTAGCATTTTAATTATTTGTATTTAAATAACAAGAACCCAGAAAACTACTACTGCATATAGAACTCAGCATGAGTTACATTAAATAGAATCTCAACAGCACCCATGATTAAACATGTACATAAACTTTACACAAATGAAATTGAACCATATTCGCTTAATTCTCATGTAACATAGAAGACAGGAAAATAAAGTAAGATTATGTATATAAGATAGCATTATCTTTAATTTAATCCTGATATTTCTGGGCCACGGATACAGCTGAGTAACACAGTGCCTGCCTGGGAAACCCAAGATCCTAAGTTCAATTTCTGGTACCAAAAATAATAAAAATAATTTTTAAAAACACATTTCTTTTTTCTAATAAATACAAAAGGAAAATATTAAAGAATGACTTCATTAATAACACAGCTTTTAGAGATAGGCTTAGTTTTAAGCCCCTGCATTGAAACTTACTACCTGCAACTCATTTGAGTTTCCTGAAGTCCAGCTCCTTTCTAGAAAGGTGGCAGTGACAAGAGTACCTCGTCTCGCTGAAATGCCGTGGAAGCCTTTCATCCTTTCAGGCCCTCTCCAGCACGAGGAGCTGCACCCTCTCTAGTACCCAAGGGTGCACAGATGCCCAGAATCAGTGCTGCTGATCGCCCCTCCCCTCAATGGTGATTGGCACTCACAATCTAGGCCCGGTAGGCACAGCTACAGTCACAGTCGCTGACATGTGTGCGCACATAGTTGTGTACGTTTAGGGAGGGCAAAATCAGCCCATAGACTGGTGTTTATGTCCTTCAGAGCAATACTTGATGCCTTTCGTGTTGCTTGTCACACAAACCAACATAATGCTACAATCCACCCAGAGTCTAGACGGTTTTGTGACATCAAGGGCAAGGGTCTTATTGCTCCAAGAAAACTGGAGTTTTCAGTCTTTCAAATGACTTTAAAGTTCAAACCACTTTGATCTGACTCTATTGCTAGTTGAAATCAGAAGTGTCTTCATGGAACTCTCTCGGTATACTACTGTATAAATCTAATGCTGGAAATATAGTGATTTACATATGTTAAAAATCAATTACTGCCAGTTTGTTTGTTTTTTTCTTTCTTTCTACAGGGTCTCACCACACAGCTCCAACTCATAGTGATCCTCCTGTTTTCAGCCTCCCCAGCCCTGGGGTTATAAGCATGTGTCACCACACCCAGATTTGGTGACCAGCTCGGGGAGCCCAAGGGCAGGGCCAGGACAGCATGCAGTACTGGGGATAGAACCCTGGTCCCTGTGTTTGCCTAAGCAGGTGCTTTAGTCCACTGGGGTTTCTTGCCAGCCCAGTATTAGTTGTTATAATAAAAATATAAGTAGCCACATTTATCTTCCCTAAAACTATTATGAAATATTATTATTTTTTAAAGGATTCTTGAAAGTATTTAAGTGCAATAATGCTGTTTTATGCATCTTGCCAAAGTTAGTAAAAGTACTTTCTAAACTACAGTATGTTTTGTTAGATCCATATTTGACTTCTAGAACAGATTGTCACAAACTGCCCAAGAAAATAGAAGGGGCTCACTTGAATAGCATTTTAAATTTTATAATTTATACATCAAATACCACTGAACCCTACATCAAATTAAATATAACTATAGTTCACCCATTTTTAGCTGATTGGGGCATTTAGGAAATCTCTTGCCTAAATGTGGAATGTTTGAAAATGGCCAGTTATGAACTTTTGCTTCTGAAATCATTCAAAAAGGATTCAAACTGGGTAAGCAAAGGACAGAATAATATTAAACGTCTTCCATAAAATGGAGAAGCATAAGGTAAAGAGAAGAGAGTAC
Organism: Ctenomys sociabilis; assembly: GCA_004027165.1. Taxonomy (NCBI): domain Eukaryota; kingdom Metazoa; phylum Chordata; class Mammalia; order Rodentia; family Ctenomyidae; genus Ctenomys; species Ctenomys sociabilis. The sequence goes on from PVKA01004696.1 coordinate 25,332, forward strand.
TGGGGAAAAGGAAGCTAGGCTTTAATTAAAATGGAGCCTTGGGAGTTAAAAAGTAGCTATTTCTGAAAAGACAAATCCAGAGGGTGAAATTTCAATGAGGTCTAATCACAACCTTTGGCTAAAGAGCACACTAGGAGAATACTTGAGCAGACACAGCCTATGGCTAGCAGGTACCCGTCACATACAAAGGCTGCCGCACCATATATATTGGATTTGAGTGAGAAAAATAAATACATCTACTGTGCTTTTGTCACCTTTTCTGCTTTGACAAACTGATCAACTGTTGACTACTACTATTAAAAAGGATTATTGCTTGTAGAAAATAAGTGTTCCATTAAGAACATTTAGTATAAGGAGAACCCTAGTGCAATACATGGGCATTGATACATGACTATTCATAAAAAAGTTAAAATTATATAACTCTTAATAAATAATGTTTAAGTCGATCACACACAAATGTAGCAATAGTATGATTAAATAGCACATTGTATAGGAGTCAAAAGGTATAAGATGATAATACTTTTGAAAGAAAATTTAAAAACTGGAATTTCTTTCATTTTAAATTTGAACTTTTCACCCCACAATCAATCCTGTTTAAGAGAGTACATAAACCCACAGCAGTAGCTCGGCAGTCTAAGCTCCTGCCTGGCAAGCATAAGGAGCTGGATTTGATTTTCAATACCACTGGCCCTGCGCCCAGCTGGCCACCAGAACCCGGTGTACTGGAGTGTGCCTGTAATCCCAGCATTGGTGAGACTGAGACAGGAGGATCGCTATGAGTCCAAGCTGCATAGTGACACGCTGTGCCAAACAAATAAATAAAAATTTAAAAATAAAAGAGAGAGTATGTAACACATCATAGGACCCCAGTTCTGAATTCATTTCTAGGTGTGACATTTTTCTGAATCTGCAACAAAACCTTTCTTTGTTTCAGGGTGTTCATGGTACAAATGAAGTACCTATTAGGCTTGCTACGACAATGAAGTACAAAAATACAAAATAGTTTTTGGATAAAATTCAACTTAATTAATTGAAGTCATTATATTATGATGGATGAGCATGACTTGATAATCCAAAAAAGCCTCAAATCCAAACATAGCACTAGTTTAACATAGAATTTCTTTCCCAGATAGCTATTTGGAATAGATGTTCAGATTAGCAAATAGCTCTCCTTCTCACAAGTGCTGAGATCCCTGCTCACAAGGACTCTGCAAAGCTCAACTTCCGGTTTGCCAGCCGACTTCTGGCATCCACATGCGATGAAGTGGAAAAGCATAAAAAACAGGAAGAAGAGTTGTTTGTGCCGATAAGGTATGGTCCAGGCTACTCTTATCTGTTGGGAAGTACAGTACATTTCAAGGCCACCAGGGACACACCCTTTCCCGAAGAGACAGGCAACCCGCCTGCTCGGGCTTTCCCTGTGTTACAGCTGGGAGACTGCAAATGCTCTTCAGCAGATCTCATGCTTACTCATACTCAGCAGTTTGTGAAGTTCTCTGCTTCTCACCATAGCCAACATGCATCACACAAGGTACGAGGCAAAAGAGTGGTAAATACTCCCATTCTGAAAGAAGACGTTGAGAAAACCTTTTAAATTACTGAACTCTGCGCATCAATAGTGTCTTGGGATTAATTGCTTCCCTTCCAAGGGGAAATATTCCTTGACAAGATTTGACTTCATGGTTTATTATTCTCTCTCATTCTATTTTTTCTGTTATTATCTAGAGTTTTTCTGAGGTTTGGGTGCGATCTAAGTGTCCTTATTATTATTTATTCTTACGACTGTCGTAGAGCTCATTTATATTCAGAACTAAAAAAATTTCGAGTGTCATTGTTTCTGAAAACAATTTTTACTTTTATTTTCCTATATTTGGGTTCATTTTTCAATGGTTCTCTTAATTATTTGAGTCATTAAGAGTGTTGTATCTTAACTCTTAAGAGTGTTCTATTTCCAGGACCCGCAAGACAGCTCAGCGGACTGAGTGCATGCTTAGGCAAGCGCAGGGGCTGGCGTTTGATCACGGACACCACATGCTGCCCCTGCCCTGTCCCCCTGTGTGCTGACCCTGTGACAGAGTTCAGGCTTGGTGTCACATGCCTGTAATTCCAGGGCTGATGAGGCTGAAAACAGGAGGATCACTACAAATTTGAGCTGTGTAGTGACACTGGGTACAAAATAACAGTAATAATAATAGTAATAATAATAATAATAATGATGATGATGATGTATTTCCTTTAATTTCTGCACAAAAATAAACCAATTCCTGCCAGACTACATAACTTTTGCCACACTCTGCCAAAAGTTGGAAGTTGCCAGTGCACAAAATTATCTTGTTTTTCCAAACTTCTCCCATACACTAGCTATCTTGAGAAATAATATAACATAATAAAATAAATAATGTTATATATATATATATATATATATATATATATATATATATATCCTATTTCATGACCATTAAGGTAAGGTGATTCATGTTATTATTTTCACATTTGTAAATACCAAGTGTACCACAATTCAAGTTTCCATATTATATTACTTAGGACTGGCAAACTTGTAACATCTATAGACCCTAAAATTTCAGTGTCTTAAAACATTGGAATTCTTTCCTCTTCTCTTAATAGTCTTTCTGGAGGCTAAGGAAATGAGACACCTTTCTTATGGAAACTGAAAAAGATCAAGAAGTAGTCTGAATTAATGTCTTTTGAACTAACAGTGTTTTAATAATAGGGATGTTTTGCATATCACCTGTGGTCTGTTTTTGGTAATTAGTTTTACCCAAAGGAAAAGAAAAAAAAATGCTCTCATCTTCATAGTAATGTGTGATAATAACTGGGAGGAAGACAGTACACACTCGGTAAGGAAGGATAGGAGTTACGCTCCTACCTTAGCATATGGACTGAAAGACCAACGTTCTATATTCTCTGATAATTTTATTCCAAAGAAATGACTTTGGGGTTTTGGAGAAAGACATTTGTGAGTTGTAACTCTGGCAATAAGCTATTAAAAAGATCTACAGCACACCTACAATCCCAATCCTCGGGAGACTGCTGGCAGGATGATTGCAAGTTTGAGTCTTTCCTGGATAACTTAAAAAGACATTATCCTGAAATTTTTAAAAAGCTGGAGGAAGGATGTGTAGCTCAGTGAGATGGTTCCCAGGCTCCATCCCCAGTACAGAGAATAGCTGTATCTCAATGACAAAAAGAAATAATTTATTACGATGTCCTAATTAAACAGAATAAGGAAACAAAGGGAGAACTAGAATCAGGAAGAACTCTATAAAATTTAGTCAAGTTGAGAAACAGAGGGGAATATTTTGTCTATAGTTACCAGGGTAGGGGGAACTATGATCATTTTACAACCTTAATACTAGACATCCAAGATTGCCCTGGAAGGTTAAAAAAAAGTACAGATGGCAGAAGAGAATTCACTTGCACATTTGTTTCATCATAGGCTATTGAAAACTTATTACATATTTAATTCAGATTTAATAAGGTCATGTACCTTACTGTAAAAAAGATTAGGCAAAAAAGCTGTGTACACAAAAATGATGCAAGGAGTTTTGAGATCTAACATTCTCTTCCACTATGCATAGGAGAATATGAGTTAAATATAGACATATGCGAAAGCCTTACCTTTCATAAGAAACAGCAGCTTGGTTAAAGGGACATAATGAGATTTTTAAGATAGTAAGGACAATTGAATGAAAAATGAATTTGACCCCAATCAATAAAGCACACCAGAACAGCCTGATACCTTTATAGACAGTAGACCTTAAGAGAATATTTTTTAAAAATCACACACATTTGAGATAATATTAGATTTCTGAAACAGAAACAAAGATTTGGAAAATTGTACAGAAAAGGATACTATTTTTAAAATATTAGATAATTCTTTAAATTTCTAAAATTTTGGAGAACACCTGATTAAGAACGATTTACTAAATCAGAACAAAAGCTGTCCTGGGGAGCATACTGCCAGTCAGTGAGCAGAGTCCACATGTCTCTGTGGAAGCTGCCAAAGTGGACAGGTGAAGTTATCATTTGAGCTAAAGACACAGCTGTATAGCAACTGCCACCACACTCAAATAAATATTCAGGTCTTGCTTCATTACGTCTGTAACAAACAACTCGAAATCTGGAGTGGATGCATCCAACTTCCAGATTATGGTTTGCTATTTTAGTTGCAAGGGTACCTAGTGAAACAAATAGAATTAATCTCCGTATCTATGTATTATACATTCATAGATTTAACCAACCGGCATGGTGGCACACACCTATAATCCCAGCACTGGGGTGGCCCAGTCAGGAGAATCACTATGAGTCTGGACTGAGTAGCAGATCATGTATCAAAATAAGTAAATGAAATTTACAAACAAATTAAAACAGAAAATATATATGAGAAAAACCACATCTGCAAGGGACATGTACAGATGTTCTCTTACCAGTAATCCATTAAAAATGTGGCACAAAAATGTTGAGAAAACATTTACATTTCCTTAGCTATTATAAGAAACCTATAGTTTATTTGAAGTTAATGCAGGATGTGTGCATTTTCTGCACAAAAATGATTCAATTTTGTGGAATGCACTTTAGTATCCAGGGATGCTGGTATCCACAAAAGGGTTTGGCATCAAACCACCAGTCTACGGAGATACTGAGGGACTAGTACTCTGGCATTTCCAAATGTTATACAAGATTATTAATTCTAATAAGTGTAAGAAATTTTACAAATATAGAGAGGATGACAGCCTACAAGCTTAAAGAGCAAAATAAATGGCAGTATGAGGAGCAGCTCCATTCTTCTGTTTATACACCCAGTGTAAACTGGAAAGACTCAATCGCAAGGGCCTGAGTTCAATCCCCAGTCCCACACACACAAAAAAAAAAAAGAATTAAAAAGTAACACTTTTATTAACTAAAGAAAAGGTATTCTGTAGTTAACAGAAAAAGACATTTTAAAAAGGATAGAATCAGGAACTTGACAGACAGCTCAGCAGATTAAAGAGCCTCCTTAGGCAGATGCAGAGATCCAAGTTCGATCCCCTCATGCTGAGTTTCTGTGCCAGCCCTACCCTGTGGAATGCTGAGACTGGGTGTTGTGGTGCAAACCTGTGATCCCAGTGCTTGGGAGGCTGAAAACAGGAGGATCACCAAGAGTCCAATCTACATAGTGAAATCCTGTAGACCCTGTACTAAATACATTTTTTTTTAAATGATAGGATCAATAGTCTGAAAAAAAATATCTTTCTCCAAGGTGATTTACTTGTTCAATCAATCAAGTTGGCAAAAATTCAAAAGAAAAATGTATAACATTTTCTCTCAAACTAAAGATATTTGTATCATTTCATTTCATGTTTTAATGAAATACAACTTCAAATTGACAAATGTTAATATTAAGCTGAACTTGTTAGAAATAATCTGGCACAGACACCTTTCAATTAGGAAAAATTCAACTACACACTTTTACCAGTAAGATCCAAAGGAAAATTAGAGTGCTCAAATGAGCAACTCTCTATGAGTTAGCAGAAGGTGTGAGCCACAGGGCGCTGTGTGCTGCAGGACTCACACAGGTGCACGTGACAACTCTGTGTCCATGAGTGTCACCTTCAACTTTCTCAAAGATCAAAGCTCACAGGCTGAGTTTGAGGCCCATTTCTTTTCTGTAAAGATGGGTCAGTTCTTTCTGTAAAGACCTCAGTCCCAGGAAGGTGCAGGAACTGACAGAAACTACATCTGAATAAACTTCCTGTCCATCACTTTCAAGATAATGCTGCTGGACCTAATAACTTTGGGTTGGAATAAGAAGTAAGATAGCGAACAGAGAAATATCTAAGAATCATGTTAACAACTTCAACCCCCTGGGTCTTGGAAGGGAAATCCAACTGGTAGATAAATGAGCAGCTTTGATAATAAACCAAGCATTATTCACAAGATAGGGCAATATAAGGTGTTGATAAACTGATAATACAGATCAGAACACTGATAAAATTTTTAGTGCAGTACTATTACAAAATTATGCACATTGCAGGCTGAGGAGAGAGCTTGGAGCCTGACCGGTAAACGTAAGGTTTTGAGTTCAATCCCCGATACCACATGCCAAGACCTTGTATCAAAAAGAACAAAAAACAATTCTTTAAATTGTATTAAAGTTTCTCAGAATATTTCTGCATTGCTGGAAAAGAATTCAGTGAAACTGTGCAAACTGAGGATTAAAGAGATGAAATGGCCTCCCTACAGTAAAAAAAGACAGTACTAGAAAAATACCAGAAATTGAATCTCTAACTTGGAGCATAAAATACAAATTCATGTCATGTGACATAGATTCTAGACTGACAATCTCAGGGTTCTTAAGGTAATTCTGAAAAAAATTAAGATTGTAGTTAATCTGTAAAGTCATTCAGGTTGCACTAAATTTACTTTCAGTACAAAGAGCAGAGATGCCAGGAAACCTGCTTCTGAAGTGCAACACTATCCTTTCAAAAACCATCATTTTGAAATTACATGATTATAATTAAACAGTTACGTGGCCAGGTTGAAAAACTATCTTATGTCTCTACAGACTGGATGGAAAATATAGACAAGTCTGATTTTTTAAATATATAAATTTGGACAGCTTTGAGTAGCTGTTGGTGTAGGAAATCCTGTGCTATAATTCTTTCCTTACAAACACAGTGTCTGAAAATGGAATAAAAGTTAAACTTTTCTCAAACAGTTTCTAAATAATTACCGAGCAAGTTTTTGAGTAAAGACCCAATGAAAAGATACTAAAACAAAATCAGTTATTTCCCTTAGTTCAAGACCGTTGAGTCTCACTTGGGGTCTTGTAGCTCCCCGCTAGAGCCCTTCCCTCAAGCTGTTCCCTCCAGTACATTACTTTCAGGTGATTCTAAACTAACCCAGTTTAATATTAACATCAAAATATAAAAGTGTAAAACAATACCACTATGAGTTATTGACATTTTAATAACTGGAGCCTATATAATAACTGAACAATTCCTAAATTTGCAGTAAATGCTATAATTTTGTTTTTGCTTAAAGGGACATAACCAGCACCCTTCCAGTTGCATGAGCTGATAGCTGACTGCCTCCTAATAACGCAACTCTACACTGGAAAAAACAAGGGGAAGAGCAAAGACTAGAAATAGAAAATATCACCTTAAGTGATAAAATGCATGAGACGATTCTCAGTTTTTCTTTTAAATAGCTTTTATCTATTTATTAAATATTTTTGCAAAGGGAATGGCATTTGATCTACATACAAACCTTGGAAAGGGAATAAAGAAAGAAAGCAAATAAGCATGTGCTAAGCAGAGGTTGAGATAGTACGGGCACTGATTATTGCACTAAATTGTTAAATAATGGGATGAAGATTTAAATTCACATCTAATAAGCATGCGCTTCGAATTTATTATGTCCTTCCTTCTGGAGTTGCACAGATTGATGTTAACTCCCCCAAGAACTTAAGGTAGGGATGATTATCCCTACTTTTAGATGAAAAGGTTGTAGTAGAGAGGTAAATGAACCCATTAAGAACATTTCTGGCATTGCCAATTATGTCTGTTAACCCATACTGTAATCCTCTACCTACCGCCAGGTATCATTACACAGACTCAGAGTCATTCACTTGGCAAATGCACTAACAAAGATTTTCAAACCTCCTGACACTACAAATAGTACATTTTCTACAACACTTTGTCAAAACAATGACACAATATCACAGTGGAAAAGAAAAATTTAATTAGGCTGCTTGTCTGCAAGAGGCCAAACATCGGGACATTTTAAACAAACTAGATGACTGAGTGTGTTTGAAATGTGAAAAGTAAGTTTATACCTATTATATATAGAATGCTAGCAACAACAAAAAATAAAACCAGAGTAAACAGTCGGATTTATATTGCTTCAGATTGGGATGAGAAAATCAGATAACATGATCTATCACAGCACAGCACATAATATGTTAAGTCAATGTGTTTAATATGTAAAAATAATTGTCAAACATGTCAGCATGTACTAACCAAAATTATAGTTGGCAAACAGCATTACAAGTTCCACCTCTTACATCTATTCTCTAAAATAATTTCTACCAAAAGTAAAGAGGAGTCCTCCTCTGAGCACTGGGCCACAAGACAAAGAAAAATGAACAAGGGAAATAATCAGCTTTCAGAAAGTAATCCTGCCCCCTCTATAGGATTGTTTTCTCATTTTATTTAATGACTACTTAATCTTTCCACTTCCCTTCCCTTCCCCTTTCCTACCCTCCCCTCTCCTTCCCTTGCCTTGTCTTCTCAATGCCCCTCCACTCAGTGAAATTACCCAGTACATCACCACTGGGGTACATCTACAGCCCATTTATTTTTTTCAGGCTCATTTTTTTACACAGTTTTCTTCTGGAGTAATTATCCTGTTTCATATTTAGCTTGGTACATTGTGTATAATACTGTATGGAAACTGGATTCCTGACCACAAAAGAAAGAAAACAAAAGAAACAGAAACTGTGTTTATTTAGAAATATCTAGAAATTAGCATTAGTCAGCAATAAGCTCATATTAGCTCATTCTCTAGAATATCTAAAGTCTACTCCTTAGACATGTATCTTAAATTTTCACCTTGTGGGAGAATCTTTAATGTGAAACCATATGGACACGGCCTTAGTCTCTTTGTCATTATTAAGATACAATAGCCAAAAACCACAACTTAAAGAATAATTTATTTTGGATCACAGTTTGTAGATGTTTTAGCCCCCAGCTAGCTAACTCCAAGGCAGGACAGCACAGCACAGGAACGTGGAGGTGAAGTAGCCCCTCATGCCACATGGGGAGGGAGTGGAGAATGCGTGCAAAGAGAAGAACTGGGGAGGAAAATCAACCCTTCCAGCACACCCCCCCCCCCAGTGATCCTCCTCTTCTACCGGACCAGATGCTCAGTCTACGATCACACGAGGCCCCAAGGGAACATCTAGAGACAAAAGATAGCAGCGACAGATGATTCATACAGGTATCTGAAAATGTACACTAACCTTTCAGCTGTTTTCCTATTGGCAGTATCTCTGTATTAAACAGTTCAGTGTTTTGGATAGAATTTACAATGGAAACATTGTTCCATGCTAGATCCAATCTAGGCTGAATGAAATGAAACGGAAGTGAAGAGGTGACTCACACCTTTACATAGAACTGCTGTACTCTTCCCTTTGCTTTGGGAAAATTCTTTTCTCAGAATCTAAATCATTCCTAGGTTATAGTATCTGTAATAGCATACTCCTCATGAATGTCTCTTTGAGAAATCTTTATGCATAAACTGGACAGAACACAAACAAAAACAAGAAAAGTTTGGCAGAGCAGACTGGAATAATATGAAAAGACCACAAAAGAAAGAAAACCTTCAGTTCAAATTGCTAAATACTCTTTTAGCAAGCTAAGGTGTATAGATTTTTCACACCTGAAATGGGAAATCAAACAGGATTTAAAGCAAGGCCATAATGATTACCTAAGTTAGGACAGTGGCAGTGCAAAGCAGAAAGGAAGTGATTAATTTGGAAGCCATCAGGAAAACAGAATCAATGGAGACAAGAGGCTGCCTGCTTGTGGAGGGAAAAGTCAAGTTTCATTCTATCTTCTATTGCTGGATGTCTAGAAAAATGTTTATCCTCTTTAAAAAAATGTATTTAAAGATTAAGATTTTGTTTATATTGTTATATCATTAGCATTTTCATATGGCATTTAAAATTACTAGCAGCAATAGAACTTCACTCATTGAAGCATTAAAAATACTCACGAAGAGCAATGGTCTTTAGATGACAATTTATAAATCTGAAATCTTGAGGAATGTTATGAAAACACAGAGATTTCTGAATATAAATATCAAAGATCCTAATCAAGAACCAAGGATATAACTCAGGTCACAGCCCCTGCCTGGCAAGTACAAGGTTGTGAGTTCAATTTCAGGTAACAACAATAAAGCAAAAAGATCCTAATTAGACATTTCCTGAGGGCACTGGAAAACATTATAAAACAAAAACAAAAGCATCCCTGAGTTATTCCGATATAGAATGACAAGCTTTGGCAAGATGGCTTACATTTTTAGGAGACATCAGGCATGTCGGGGGAAGGACATATATAAACCCTAAGAGAGTTCTGGGGAGGTGACATCTACTCTGGAACTCCAAAAAGAGATAAGAATTCCAAGATAGTTGAATAAATATGGGAGAAGCTAAGCCAGACAATGAAATATATTTATATAAAAATGTCTCTAATAAAATAATTAAACTGTATACATGTATGGTTTTAAAAACCATAAGGAAATTGAGCAATGAAAAATAAAAACAATATGGGCATCAGTAAAATTTGAGGATAAAAGTATAATTATGTGATAAAATAGATTTGTTTCGATACACATAGAATTCTAATTTTAATCTAAATTATCTTTTTATTGTTAGCTTGGAAGAGAAAAATATTTTTTCTTCAATTTACCATTCAGTCTTAAATACTTACTCTGTAAATGAATCCAGACTGTATGAAAGAGCTGGAAATAATTTTTATTTCTTACTGTTCCAAAAATTTGGTTTATTAAACTGTCCCTTTGGTACATGCTATTATTTAACATTTATTCAAAACAAACAGACTGGCCAGATAGCTCATCAGATTAAAACACCTGCTTAGGCAGACACAGGGACCAGGGTCCTATTCCCCGAGTGCAGGGTTGGCCCCACCCAGGGGCTCACTGAGATGGAAAATGACACTGGGCATGGAGGCACATTTGTAATCCTAGCACTTGGGAGGCTGAAAACAGGAGGATCATTATGAGTCTGATCTGTGTAGTGATACCCTGTATTAAAATACACTAAAAAATGTATAGGTTGATAAGGTATACAATGTATAAGGTGCTGAAAAACTATACTAATTTCTCAATGGATGTAATATAGTTCCTTTCATAATCACATACTGATTTAAATATACCCATCTGTTTCTGTGCAATTTTTGGGTATACGTTAAAATTTTAGGTCTTTTTTTAAATGAAAACTTTACAGTTGTGAGTACAATGTGAAAATGAGATAATAGACCTTCTTATTAATCTCTTTGCACCTGAGAAAATAAATCTGAGAGAAAAGGGCACTCCGAAAAAGTGTGTATAACAAATTATAACTTAAATTGTTTGGCCGTATTTGAAATGGAAATTTATTGATAAAAGTAGGATTTTACCCAGAAATGAAAAGTACTAGGGTGAATCCAAAAGAACTATTATGTGTGAAGTTGATGTGACACATATGCAGTGTTTCACATTGAAGTCTTACTTTTTTAATATCTTCTGGCTGCATCCACTCAATCTTCTTTCCTTTCTAGACAGGGTCTAGCTTTGCAGTTCAAGCCGGCCTGTACTCAGTACGCACCCTAGGCTGATCTTAACTACAGGAGATCCTTCTTCCTAGGTCTCCAGAGTGCTGGACTAAAGGGATGTGTCACCACATCTCTCCTTGCATCCACTTAGATTTCCAAATTTATCAACATTTCTTGTTTTGAGAATGACCTGAATTCTACCAAGCACAATCATCTTTGACTAACACAAACGAGTCTAAGTTAGACTAGGAACTTTAAAAGGCTCACAGTCTTCAGTAGAGATCTGACATTACTGTGACAGGAGCACTTAAAGGCATGAAAGTAGGAAATGACCCATAGTCACCTCAGAGCTATTTCAAGCTTTCCAAGTATACATCCAAAATTATATCGATTGATCCTTGTTTTTTTGTCTAGACACTGGGTTTTAGGAACTTTAAAATTTGTAGAAAAACTGTAAACACCATCTTCTAGACAGAACTGCGCATGAAATAAAGTTCCTAAAATGAACCATGAAGGGTTTTCACCTCTGGCAATACGGACAAGCAGATAGACACTGTATTACATGGTTGCCACTAGGCATTAGTTGTCACAGTGGGGATACACAACTGGACTGAGACCAGTCAGAAAAGAAGGTCACAACCACATTTAAATTTAGCATTCCTCATGACTCTCCTATTAACCTTAGATCTGTAAGTTCACCCATATCAAAGTACTCCAGCTGAATGTACAAACTGGAAGCCATTACAATTCCCTGACATCTTGAAGGCTTACAGCCTAAAAGTTTTTGGCTGAAGGAAGATCAAGAATATTCCAAATTGGGGGCCAGGGCGATGGTTCAGTGGAATAAGCACTTCCCTGATAAGCACAAGAGCCTGAGTTCAATCCCTGGTTCCACCAAAAAAAAAAAAAAAAAAAAAAAATTCCGAACTGAATTCAGGGAACCAACTGATGATATCATTAGCTATTCTGTAGGTGCAGATCTGACACTTCGCAGGGAAGAAGAGTTAATGCTGACTGGACTGTTTTTATGGTGTTGTAAAAGGAAGAGGGGGTGGGAGAAGCATCCACCCCACTCTGTGGGGAGAAGCAGCAGCATGGACTCTTATGCTCTCATTGAAGCTGCATCAGTGGCAGCACAAAGGCAGTGGGATCACCCAAACGTTTGAGGGAATAAACACACAAGTACTTGAACAAAATGGCATAAAAGAAGATTGTGTGTGATCAATCGTGATCCAAGACTTTCTAAACACTGCCAGTTAGCTTCAGTTACAAAGGATCATATTAAGTGAACATGGATATGATAAAATATTAGCAACATGAGTCACTTAAAGTGCTTAGAGCATAGGACCATTCTTTTTATTCACTTTAATGAGAAAAAAATAAAACAGCAATGCAATAGTTTCAAAACAGGTTAGTAGGATAATTACAATAATTAACACATTGCATATTGTTATCTTCATAGTAGTTATTCAGAGGACAAATGCAGACATGATATCTTGTTTAAATACTGCTAATACAAATTTTTCTTCTCATTGATCTAAGAGAAAGTAGTGTATATCTATCCTATTTTGTACATATGTGTATATTTTTTCACAACAAAATGGTTCTTCATTTATAAACCGCTTTTCTGTTTTGTTTGTTAGAAACAGATGTTCTATTGTTGTTAGAGAAACTGTATTTAAAGAAGTCTTTAAAGGACATCTTCATACTTGATCCCAGTCTAAAGACTGTAGATACTTGAATTCAGCAAAATAACCCAATATAGTCTAATAATCCATAATAGTAGCGAGTTATCAGCACAGCTAGCAATTGTTGAAAGTTGTTGACTTGAGCCTTTTATAATTCAGCATACTAATATAGCTTTACTTTTTATACCTTGTGCTTATACTTTTCTTCTGGATTATTAAGACCAAATTAAAGCAAGACCTATATAACTAAAAATATAACTGTTGCTATCTGATAGTCAAATCTGCTCAGGATTTACCCTGAAACCATGTGCAGATGTGGTTGGCTGGAACACTCTGTATGCCCATTAAATCCATTTGGTCAAGGGTCTTTGTTCAGTTCTGCTAATTCTTTGCTAATTTTTTGTCTGGTTGACCTATCTTTTTGGGATAAGGTGATGTTAAGATCTTTTGTTAAGATTGTGGTATTGGATATTAGATTTTTCATGTCCATTAAGATTTGCCTTATATATTTGGGTGGTCCCATGCTTGGTTCATACATATTTATCAGTGTTACCTCTTCCTCTTCTATTTTTCCCCTAACCAGTACATAGTGGCCTTCTTTATTTCATTTGATTATTCTTGGTTTGAAGCGATTAGGATTGCTACCCCTGATTTTTTCTGAGGTTCTAGGGCATAGTATTGTTTTCCATCCTTTCACTTTCAGCCTATGAATTTCTTTATAAGTTAAGTGTATTTCTTGGGTAGAGTATATTGTTGGATTTTGCTTCCTAATCCATTCTTCCAGTCTATTACTTTTAATTGGTGAATTGAGTCCAGTTACAGTGATGACTATAATTGAAATGTTTTGTGTTATGACTGACATGTTATTTACTTGCTTTTGTATACCTCTTCTCCTGTGTTTAACTTTTTGCCCTATTTGGTGGGTCCTTTGCCTTTTCATTTGTGGAACTGTGGTCATTTTGATCCCCCTCTAGAATATCTTTTAGTAGGTCATGTAGAGTTGACTTATCATTATGAAATTTTTTAGTCATTCTTTGTCATACAAATATTTCACTTCTCCATTGAACTTGAAATTGCGTTTTTCAGTGCTTATCAATCTGGGTTGGAATTTGTTTTCTTTCAATACTTTTAGTACTTTGCTCCATTATTATTTTATTTTTTTGACTTGATGGTTTCTGAAGAGAAATCTGCCATTATTCTGGTGTGTTTCCTTTAAATATAATCTGCTTCTTTTCTCTAGTAGCTTTCAGTATATTCTTATTATGCTGAATTTCTGCAATCTTGACTATTATATGTCTGAGTGTGTTTCTCACTGAGTTGATGTTATTTGGAGTTCTATCTGCTTCAGTTACCTGAATGTCATTTCCCTGTATTTGGGAAGTTTTCTGCTATTATTTCTGCCCATATTCTTTTTATATCATTTGTATTGTCTCCATTTGTGTTGCTCCTTTCTTAATGATAGCTGTTAGTCTCACATTGTTTATCTTTGCATCATCTTGCAGGTGATGAATTATTTTTTCTTGCATCCTAGTTGTTTTTAAGAGATCTTTTCTTACCTTTTCACTATCTGTGACCATGTCTTCAAGATCTGAAACTCTATGTTAACTTTCACTCAAGTGGTTTTGCAAGCTTGTGATTGAAATTTTAAGTTCCTCTATATCTCTTTGACTCTGCATTTTGTGATCTATTTCTTTTCTATATTGCTCACTCAAGGATTCTATTGTTTTTCTAATCTCTATTTTTTTCAGTGTCTTCTTGAAAAGCAGTTATTAATTCTTTAATTATAATTATCCTTTCTGTTTTTACTTCAGAGATCATTTTTGATCTGATTTCCTCTATTCTTTTCTGCAGTTGTTTCTTTACTTCAGATGTTATTAGTTCAGAAATTTGGTATGTGACTTCCATTTTCTCCATGCTAGTGTTTCCTGCAATTGTTCTTTGTGGGTTCAGGGGCTGAGAATGAATTTTGCTCTTTCTCTTTTTCATTTTGTCTAACACTGTCCTTTGATGTAGTGCTTTGTGGCAGTTATTACCTTAGTACCTTCCTATGTTCTTACACAAGAGAGATCATGTGGTTATGGAAGTAACAGTTTTGTATTTAGAAAACTAAATTTAGCCACACTAATTAATAGTGGGTAGTGACATTTATCAGTCAACAAACTTCTATAACTAATGCATTTGTGCTTTAGACAGTAAGAGCAAACACTGTGTCTGTGTAGCTAAGAAGACATTAAATTGGGAATTTGTATTTAAATTTTCCCCTAATTTCTGTTTTGCCACCTCCCCTTGATTTACATGGGGTCTCCATGCAGACTAACTCACTGCCATTATCTGTTTTCCTTTCTCTCCATCAAGAGAGAGACAAGATGCTCTTATATATCTGGATCTAATAAAGGGTCTTACTGATTCCAGACCTACTGAGTTCAGACTCATGCAGGTGGTCCTGCCTTAGGTCTAGCTGCTATGTTCTACTTCTTTCTGCTGCATCCCATGGAAGTGAACCCACTGTGTTCTACTCCTGGATTTGCTTAGTGAGTCTGGCTCCAAGCATCTCTGCAGAGTGTGATTACACAGGGTTCCACACAGGCCTGTTTGATGGAAGAGATTCCTATGTGTGAATGGATGGACCACACACAGGCTGGGCCTGGGCTCTGGCTGGAAAGGAATTTAGCATGTAGGTGGAAGGTCCCACAAACTCCTAGGACCATTCTAATTACAGAATTTGATTTATTCTCTGTAAAGATATAATGATTATTTTTCTATATTTTTAAATTTTTAATTAAATTATTATTTTGGAATAATTTTAAGTTTATGTTGAAAGAAAATACAGAATTATCGTACACTTGTCTTGCTCTTGTCACTAATAATAACATGATATGTATTTGTCAAAACTAAGAAAATGTGAGTTTATTAATACTACCTACATTAATGATTATGAACTTCAAAGGTTTTCCACAAAAAAAAAAACTAGAAACACTCCTCAGAAAAAGACTTCTATCTAGAACATATTTTTTAAAAATAACAGGCCCCAAAATTCAAAAAGCCAATCAAAAAATGGTCATCTGAGGTAAATAAATTCTTCTCAGATGAAGAAATACAAGTGAAAAATAAATACATGAAAAAATGTTTAACATCCTAGCTCAATTGAAAGAAATAAATTAAGATAAAACTCATTGTTCCATCTCACCCCAGAAAGAACGGATATCACCAAGAAGTCAATGAATAAGAAATGCTGGACTGGCTCTGATGCAAAAGGAACCTTTTCTACTCTTGGCGAGAGTGTAGACTGGTACAACCACTATAGAAATCAGTGTGGAAATTCCTCAAAAAACCAGGATGAGAGGTTCCATTAAACCCAACTATTCCCTTTCTGGGAATTTTCCCAGAAGAATTGAAACTATTATGTCCCAGCAGTATATATGCACCCATATTTATGCCAACACAATTTGTCATAGCTAAATCTTGAAAATAATACAAATGCCCATTGATGGAGAAATGGAAAAAAAAGATATGGTATTTTTATACAATGGAGTATTATTCAGCTATAAGGAAAAATAAATTTGAGGCTTTTATCAGTAAATAGGTGCAACTAAAGGCCATATTTATGAGTGAAATAAATCAGACCCACATGTACCTTCTCATCTTCCTAATATAAGAAAATGAAAGAGCAAATTTAATCCAAAAGTACAGTATATATTGTGAAAGGAAAAATAATTCCTCAAAAGAAAAAACAACTAGGATTGAAGAAAAACATTGAAAATATGTATATGTACACACATAGGATAGTTAAGATAATTGTACTATTAATTTCTTTTAGTACATGGAAAGGAAAAGTTGCTGCTTAAATTGCTTGATCAATTTTGCATGCTTATATTTGATAATCTGAAGATAACAATGTCCAACATTAACAACCACTGTTATTTTCCTATCACTTTGAACTCTGTATTGTGCTTGTAGTTTTCTTATTCTCTTTAAAATAAAATTGAAAAGTGCATAAGCTGTATCTAAATTACGAGCAAGATATAATCATTAACTTTAAGTATGTTACAATCTGAAAGAGAAGATATTTTTAAGTTTATCAAAGTCTAATACACAGCATAAACACCAAGTAGGCAATAATTGCATATTCTGAGACAGCAGGCATGGTAAGAGAAGGACACACACATAAAAAGCTAAGATAGTTTGAGTGAGGTGACATTTATTCTGTAACTCCAAAACAGGTAAGAATTGGATGACAGTTGGATAAGGGTGGCAGAAGCTAATCCAAGCAATAAGAAGCGAAAAGCAGAAATACAAAAGGAAACGTACAACAACTAATATCAACTGAGTCTGATAAGGCAAAGTGAATGGCATATGCTGCAGGATACTAATCAGCTTTTCTTCTGGATGGTTAACAACCTAAGTTCACAGATCAAAGTTGGAGAAGTAGAAGAGCCACAAGGCCAGCCAACATTTTGGCCCTAGTATTTCAAGGTCAGCAAAGACTCAGGACGTAGGAGAACCTGTACTGCAACATCATGAAACTCAGTTGAGCTCCAAATTTTCTGAACAAGGAGATTATGGAGCCACAGAGGAAAGAGATTGAAGTTCTATAGTGTGCCTGGGGAGAGTCACATGGAAAGAAAACGTTCTCTCAAGCTCTCACGGAGAGCAAACTGGTCAAGCATTGGCTGTGACTCATGCACATGGATGGCACAGACAAAGGATCTTCAGAATAATGTACAGGACTACAAGATAAACACTGAGGTGACTTCACTGACCTCATAAGAAACATAAAGTACATGTGTTGGTATATAAGTCTTGCTCTATCTAGGTCTTAACCATCCAGCAGAAAAGCATAAAAATGAAGTATTCATCGCGGGGCCATAATATTAAGCTGAGCTGTAAATGGCTATGGTCGACAACTTCTTTGAATGACTCACTGTTGTTGTAGAATGCTGGACTGTGTTGGACTGTGGTGTTGATTTCAAGCACCTAAGTTAGTTGAATGACAATGGAGTGCCCACCTTTGACAGGTGTAGACAAAGGAAGGGGTGTAGAAAGAAAAAATCATGATGTTTGTGTATGGACAGTACAGTTGGGATAGATAACGCTGTGCTTCTACACAATCCTATGAGAGGCAAGATCTGCACTAATGGTGTTTGGACAGGATATTATGTCAGCTTCTAGTACTATGGTCATCCACTAGGAAAATAATTATTGAATTTTTGATATAATTCAGGTATAAAAAATAAGATACGCAAACAGCTATACTCTCTTTCTTTACTGATAAGAGTCATATGCTGTAATAATGTCTGTAAGTATAATATCATGTATGCACCTTCTATGATACCAAAACATTATGAAAACAGTTAGAAATGTATTAATTTATCAAATCCATCTTGTCAAGGAATCTTAAATTTGTCTCATTGATATTTGTACTTCAATAAAACAAAAATTAAAATATATATATATCATACAAATACTAAAAAAAAAAATATATTAAACCAGGTGTGGTGGCACATGCCTGTAATCTCAGCACTCAGGAGGCTGAGGCAGGAGGATTGTTGTGAGTACCAGACCAGCCAGAGCTGTAAAGTGAGCTTAAGATCAGCCTTAACTGCATAATGAGACCCTGTCTCAAAAAGACCAAAAAAACTCTTAATAAAATAATTAAGCTATATAAACATATGGTATTAAAAACATTCTTCATTTAATTTTTCACGAGCCATGTTTTTATTCTCTTCTGATTATGGCAATGTATAAAGTCAATTAGTAAATGTGACCTAGCTTGTTGGTGAAACCTAGGCATTTGCAATCTGTAGCCTGATTAATCTAGTTTATTCTTAGTGTTGAATGTAAAATCCTATAGATTGTACACTGACTCTTCACTCTCTGTGTGTGTATTCTTTACTGTTAACGTTTTATCATAACCATTTAAATTGAAAATGAATTTCTAGAAGAAATAAACTATATCTCCAAGTGACTGATTTAAATTCATAAATCAATGATCCTTCAAAAGGGGGCCAGGGAGATGGCTCAGTAGAATAAGCACTTCCTTGGCAAGTGCATGGCCTGAGTTCAGTCCCTGGTTCTACAAAAACAAAAAAAAATCCTTCAATAAATATTTTTTAAATAATTATTTCTCCTGCAGTAAATTTATAGCAGGTGATCACTATACATGTGTGTGTGTAATTTTTCTGTTTGTTTTTATAAGGGAAAAATGGAATAATATTCTTAGTTTTTCTTTTAAAGAAAAATAATGAATGATGTTTAAGATGTTTATAATGATAAAACAGAAGATAGTCTGACACTCTAAAACTGCAATTGGCTGTTAAATAGAATCATGAAAATTTTAGTTTAATAAGGTTGCAGACTAACAGTACCTTAATTTCCTCCAAATTCCATTAAAAACCAATGATAATTTCTATGTAATACTTATAAACCTGCAAGCTAAATTACTACTCTAATAATTCTATAGTTAAAAGAAAACACATACAAAGATGCACATTCACTTGTTTCCAATTATAACTACAAACACATGAAACCCTTTACCTCTAGTAGACTGCACTGCTAATTCAACACATAACCCAATACTTATATTTTATTTACATACCATAACTACTCTTCTTACTTTAAGAAACTAATTTCATTAATTGAAATGATTTCACTGAACTATCAAAAACAATAAATCACTTCATGTTTCATTCTATCTGCAAGCCATCGCAGTCACATGGGGTTGTGCCAGAGGATGTGAAATTTTCACCTCAGAAACAACAACAGTTTGTGACAATAAAAACCAGTCAGATATTACTATTATTGTGCAAGTGTCCTGAGTTACAACACCAGTCATACAACATAGAGAATATTAGATAAACACCAGTGGATTAAGTTAAAACAGAAGAAAATGACAGATTTAGGCAATCAAATATTTCATGTAGCATTGCTATGATTAGAAATACCTTTATTACACTAGACACTAACTAGACAGTAACAAAGCCATCTCTTTTGTCAAGAGAGAGAGATACTATCTCTTCCAAGGGATAACACTAAATATTCTTTGCAAAATGATGTAAAATTTCAGAAAAGGTGAAAACATGACAATGCAGAGAATTAACTGTCTCTCTACAACAACCTTTAGTCTGTGCTCATTATGGTTTGTGTTTGGATACCCTCATGGAGAGATGGGCCATGTGGGGATCAGTCCATGGTGGGCTGTGTTTTTTGAAGACAGCTTGTTAAACCTGGACCTCTTGTGTTCATGCCCTCATCTCAAGAAGGAGAGTTATAGTGTTTCCAGCTCAACTAGGCAAGAGCTCATGGTCTTCACTTTGTAAATATATTGAGCCTATGCAAAAGAAGGGGACAGAGACAGAGTGTATACTATACATGCCCTAGTGGTTGTAGCCTACACACAATATAAGGGAGAAAAAGTGGCTTGTTTTCCCCCTTTGTCCTCATTGCTTTTTTGTCTTCCTCTTCTTTGAGAGACTGCACACCTTCCTTGATGGTGTGCCAGCCATCTTGCTGTGGAACCAGCTAATTATGGACTGAAACCTCTACAATCTCTGAGCTATATAAACCTCTCTTTTGTCCCTTATTTTTTAGTGTTTTTCATTTTGGCTCAACAACAAGTTAAAAGTAACTCTCCTGTTTCTTGTTCTCTAACACAGAAGCTTGCTACCCTTGGCAATGGTAGACCTCCTAACTGCACCTGGTGAAGAACCACAGAAGCAAGGTAATGGGAAGAGACTAAAAATGCCTCCTTCCATGAACACATGTAGTGGTGCTGAAGTCAGAGCAGCTTAAGGGTATCCATAAATTACAACTTTTCACATTTAAGAAAGAAAAAAAAATCAGCAATGTAAAGCAGCACTGATGCCTAGGAAAAATGGTTATTAATAGTTTTTCCTTTTAAAGACAAACTCTTTCACTTCTGTAATACATACCTGTGTTGGATAGTTATACTCAGCTGTACCTAACTAGTGTGCTGCTGGTTGTGGGGGTCTTAGCTGAGTGTTGTTGCTGATGGCAAAAGAGGTTATTAGAGAAGTGGTTTAAAGAAGCTGTTGGAGCTGTTAAAAACTCCTGGTTTCCTTGTGCTATTCTGCAAGGGGCCGTTGTCATTCTAGATTTCCTGATGCATTTGGTTGTTCTTGTCAGAGGAAATGCTCAGGCTTCATTGTCACTGAGGATGGCTGCCATTCACTTGGGGGGAGCACTGATCCTCATCTTAAGCAGTGCTTCCTGGCTCTGGTGGGGAAGATGGAACACTGTTCAGTGTTTTGGAGAATCTTATTGTGCTGGTTTTCCGATGGACTCAACTTTGCTCATTATCAGAGGAGCTCAGGACCTCGTTGTCACTGAGAACAGTTGTGGTACTTTCAGGGGAGCTCTGGTTCTTACCTTGAGCATTGCTTCCTGGTTCGTTTGGATTCCTTGGCCTGCTGGCATGGATCCTTCCTTTTGGCATAGACTTAAAAGCTGCCATCACTGACCTTTGGGGCTTCCCAGTGCCAATCTGTGAAGCAGGCCTGTGGAAGACATTGCCGTGGACACTGGGCCTCCAGTTGGACTTGTGGGAGGCAATGTTATAAACTTTGGGTCTGCTGCTGGGGTCATGCAGGACATTACTGTAGAATTCAGGCCCACAGCTGGGTTCCTTAGTCTTTAATATGTGGATAGAGTTCATGCATCCATTGTTTATGATTCTTTGAGAGAGACTCATCATAAAATAATCTTATAAAGTATGTGTCCTGTATTGTAAAAACCTCAAGCCAGGACCATTATCTGCTGAGACAAAATGAAGGGATACAGATGTAAAGTATTGGTTTAACCATCATGACTACCTTTAAATCTGGGGCCAGGAAAATATGTAAGATATAATGAACAGCAACAAGACTGTATCTTCCTAGTGCTGTGCTCAGAGAGAGGCAGGATGGAAGGATGGTTTGAAACAAAACTCTAAATCCCTATTACTTGCTCTAATCAAGGATCTGCCTATCACTGAACTACATTGTCTTAATGTCCTTGTATAAAGCAGCAATGATAATAATACACATTTCAATGGAATTTTAGAAAGCTAAAATTGACTAATAAATGTAATGTGCTTGGAACTACAACTGCACGGAGTAAATGCTTAGGCATGTCTCCTGTCTTCCCAATTACCAAAGCCCTGGCTTGGGAATCATTTGAGGATAAGAGCTACTTAGGAAAAAAATAGAATGATTTCAGGACTTAGTCCTAGAAGCTGAAGTGTTTCCTATCTCTACCTTGAGCAAGAAAGCATTACATTCTGCCTAGGTTATGAGCTCAGCTTAGGGAAATGAAAAAAAAAGAAAAAAATATATATATATGGAAAGTCCAAAGAATTAGGTTTAAAACAAATATATCTATTTTGGGAAATTTTATTTGCCAGATATAGGTGCACAGTTCAGAAAAGGAGGAGCTAATAGTATTTAAATCTATTGGAAAATATCAACCAGAACCATAGCTTAATTTTGGGGGACTAGAGATGCTGATATTTTTAAAAGTCCCATACACAAAGAAATGACAATTATCTTACTTTGGAGGTGGCATGCTTCTACAAAAATAGAATATATTCAAATAGCTACATATGAAGTTAGGGCAGAAATACATAGGGAGCAAATTCACAGCCAACAGGCAAAATAAAAGAGAACTATGTGAAAATTAAGAAAAAGAAGATGTACGTGAGCAGGGGGAGAAGAAACAAATCACTGCAGGGGGCCCAAACTTAAACTCACCTTGAAACTACTCCCTGAAATGTGATTGAGAACAAAGCTCTAAATCCTGACAATTTTCATATATTTCAAAAACTAAAATATTGCCAGGTGGTAGCACACACTAGTGACCCTAGTCCTGTGGAGAATGAGGCAGAAGTGCATCCACGAGTTCAAGGTCAGTCTAGGCTATATCATGAGTTAAGGCCAGTCTGAATTGCCTAGCAAGGGTCTGTGTGTAAAAGCAAAATAAACAAAAGAAAAATTCCTTTAATTATCTGGACATTTAGAGTATTTAAAATATATTTCTGTAAATGTTTATAATATGAGTAATATATATACCTAAAACACTGACACAGACCATGTAAGGCTTAAATGAAAAGTGATTTGCTTTCATTATTCTGTGGTCCCCTATTCCTGGACATATATATATATATATATATATATATATATATATATATATATATATGCAATTATCTGTGTTCCCTCTTAAACATCATATAAATATAAGATTATTAGATTTATGAATGGATGCATAAGTATAATTCATACTTCAACAAATGCTTATGTAACATTTGCTATTCAATAAACATTGTTCTAAATACTATGAAATGTGTGTGAACCATTTTTTATTATACATGAGAAAATCTATTGCAGCAATTTCAGGAGTAGTAAATAAATGATTTTAAGGATGGAATTAAGAGGGTTGAAGTTAAGTCAGGATATTTAAACCAAAAGTGTGCATTAGGACTTAAATAATGAAGATGGAAGCAAATTCAGAACACAAATATATAATAAATGGCAATACTAATAGTGAGAAAATATTTTGAAGTAACTGAAAAATATGATGTGACACTATTTTGAAGTTCAGAAGTTGAGAAAACTTCTACCTGTTGTCATTAGGGATGATGCAAAATAAGTAATATGGAAATTATAAAAAGTGAATTATGAGAAAATGCATATCAACCTTGTACAGATAAGAAAATGAACAAAAACATTAATATAAATTAGAGTTTAAATTATGTAATATAAGAATGTAAATCAAAATGAAAATATTATAATCAAAACTTTAATGACTTGAATAGCAGAATCAAAACATATATTTAAATTTCTTAAGCATGGTGATTATAGTTAATAAACTATATGGCTGAAAATTGCTGAGAGTAGTTCTTAAATTTTCTTACCATAAACACATGCAAAAGGATAATTACATGTAATGATGAATATGTTAATTATCTTGATTGTGATAATCATTGTACAACATATACATCCATCAAAATGTCATGTTATGCCTCATAAATATATGTTTATTTGTCAATTGCACCTTAGTAATATTACATAAAATTTTTAAATGTATGTAAAAACTCCATAAAATTAAAATATGAGAGCTACATTGTAAACACATGAGGCAAAATTTAAATGCTCTATTGTTTTCCTCTACAGAAGAAAAAAATGTATTTCTTAAATAATTAAGAACATGACAAGTAAATATGAAAATAGTTGTATATTTAGTAGCAATAAAAGAAGCAAACTAAAACAATTATGAAGTTCATTTGTCATCTGTAAAGGTTAAAACATGATATGATTAATTCATCAATTCATTCATCACAAGTAAAAATTTAAGTTTGTATAACTTTTCAGAAGGGAAATGTCAAAATGTTCACAAATTAAAATTAATACGCTTGTTACTTTAACCAGTAATTTTGCATGTGAAAATCTACTTTTAAAATTATCCATTCCTTTGCCAAGAATGTATGCACATATACAGTAATCAAAGAGTTATTTATAAAAGCAAAGAAAGATACCTATCAAAAATAAAAATTATAAAATTTTACATAAACATTTTATCTGAGATAAATATTAATGCATATGCAAAAACATTAATGGTAAGAGGACAAGGTAAGTTATAAAATAATACATATAAACTAATATGTAAATGTGTCCAAATGATGAATAAAAAATTGAAAATATGCAAAACAGTACATTTCATTGTGAGAAAGAGATTTCATATTTTACATTTAGGACATATAGATGTGACGTTTGAATGAAAATTTATCGAAGGAGATGGAGGATCATTGTAAGTAAGAAGGGGCTGCTCTGTGCCCTCGGAATCCCTCCAGACCATAACTCAGACACTCGCATGACTGAGACTCTATACTGCACCCTCAAAAAACCTGCAACCCTCCAAAGCCCCCACCATCAAGCCCACCAAGTAAGTGAAAACTTCTGCGACTCTCTGGAGACTCCCGGCTCCAGCCCACCCTGGCCCATCAAGTGTGGGGGAGAGCTTCCAATTTCCCTGCACCCGCGGGATCTGTGCCCTCGGAACCCCTCCAGACCAAAACTCAGGAGCCGACTTATATGAGACTCTACTACACCATCAAGACCTCTGCAGTCCAACGAAGCTCCTGACCCCAAGTCTGCTGAGTGAGTGAGAATTTCTGCAACTCTTTAGGGACCTTCAGATCCAGCCCAAGCCCAGATCCAGTTAGTATGTGAGAGAGCTTCTGCACTCCTTTGTGCTCCCTGGGAAAGGGGAACAACAGAGAGGAACCACAGGTTCACTATTGTTCCAGAGGGACACAACAAGTTCCCTTCCAAGGGCTGCAGCAGGAAGAAGCTGAACACAACAGCTAAAACCAGGCCAGGAATAACGGGATAAACTCAAAATTCATAGATGTGCACACAAATTTCAGTAGGCGCTAAGGTTATAATTGCACCAAAGCTCTACACCAAAGGCCAGTGGCTAACAAAATTACAAACAAAAGCACCAAAATGCAATCTCAGGCCTCGAGCCCACCCATAACAAGTGCATAGGACAATAGCTCAGCTGAAATGAATGAATTAACAGTGTCAGAAGTAAGGAAACAATAGCAGAAAGGTATGGAGGAACTCAGAGGTCAATTAATTCCTGAAATAAAAAAAGGAATTTCTTAATTCATGGCATCTTAAATAAAGAATCAAATATGGAAACATATGGAGGAAACCCAATCTGAAAAAAAACTCTACAGTAAAAGAATTAATAACTGCCTTTAAAGAAGACATTGATAAAAAAAATAGAGGATGAAAAATATGACAGATTCCTTGAATGATCAATACAGGAAAGAAATAGATCACACAGAGTCAAAGAGATATAGAAGAACTTAAAATCTCAATCACAATTCTCCAAAACAATTTGAGTGAAAGTGAAGAGAGTTTCAGATCTTGAAGACACTAGTGCAACTAGTGAAAAAGTAAGAAAAGATCTCATAAAAACCACTTGGATACAGGAAAAACATAATCCATCACCTGCAAGACAATGCCAAGATGAACTATGTGAGACATAGTTCTCACATAGACATCAATGAGAAAGATATTGTCAATATAAATGATATAAAAGAATATGGGCAGAAGTATTAGGAGAAAACTTCCCAAATATGATGAAACAATCTGACATTCAGGTAACTGAAGCATACAGAATACCAAATAACCTCAATCCAATTAAAAACAAACCAAGACATATAATAGTAAAAAACCCAGAAATCCAGGAAAAGAATAATATCCTGAAAGCCACTAGAGAAAAGAAGCAGATCACATTCAAAGGAAAACCCATCAGAATTATAGTTGGCTTCTCTTCACAAACCATGAAGGCAAGAAGAGCATGGAGCAGAGAACTCCAAGTCCTCTATGAAAACAAATTCCAGCTTAGATTACCCTGAAAAACTCGGTCAAGTTCGATGGAGAAGTGGAATACTTCCATGACAAAGAACAACTAAAGAATTTCATGAGTAAGTCAACCCTACACAGACTACTGAAAAATGTTCTAGAGCAGGACCAAAATGATCAGAACTCCATGAATGAGAACAGAAGGAATCCACTAAATAGGGCAAACAATTAAGCACAGGAAAAAAAAAAGGAGAAAACAACAGCATGTAAATAACATGTCAATAATAAGTCAACACATCTCAATTATAACTATCAATGTCATTAGACTCAATTTATCAATTAAGAGAAATACACTGGCACAGTGGAATAGGAAACAAAATCCAACAATATAAGAAATATTCTTAACTCAAAAAAGACATTCATAGGCTTAAAGTCAAAGGATGGAAAACAATACAGAAGCCCTAGCATCTCAAAAAAAAAAAAAGCAGAGGTAGGAATTACATTTTCAGGTTTTCTCAACTTCAAACAAAGAATGATTGATCAAATGAAATAAAGAAGGGCACTATGTACTGGTTAGAGGAAAAATTCAAGGAGAAGAGGTAACTCTCATAAATATCTATGCACCAACACAGGTATATAAAATAGATCTTAGAGAACATGAAAAATCTAATATCCAAGACCACAATCTTAACAGGAGACCTTATCTCAAAACGATATGTCAACCAGACAAAAAATTAGCAAAGGAGTAGCAGAACTGAACCAGACCTTCAGAACAAATGAACTTGGTGACACATACAGAGTGCTCCACTCAAACACAGCTGAATACACATTTTTTCAGCTGCACATGGGTCATCTTCTAAAATAGACCACATAATGGTCCATATGTCATACTTCAGTATATCCAAGAAAACAGAAATTATCCCATGCATATTATCTGACCACACTGCAATGAAAATATAAATAAATGAGACAAACAAGCAGAAAATACCCTAAATACATTGAAATTAAACAACAGCAACTCAGCATTCAAATGGGTCACAAATGAAATCAAACAAGAAATTCAACAATATCTACAGTTCAGTGAAAATTATACCACGATTTATCAGAATTTATGGGATGCAATGAAAACAGTTCTCAGAGGGAAATTCATAGCTGTAAACTCACACATTAGGAAAACAGAACGGGAACAAATAAATCCCCTAATATTGCACTTTCAACAACTAGTAAAAGAAGAGCAAACCAAAACAAGAGCCCAAAGACCTGAAGAAATCATGAAGATTAGAGCTGAAATTAATTCAGTTGAGATGAAGAAAACATTTCAAAGAATAAATGATTCAAAAAGCTGGTTCTTTAAAAGACTAAATAAAATTATAAGCCCCTAGATATCCTCATTAAAAAGAGAAAAGAAAAATTCGAATACAAACAATAAGGGATGAAAAGAGTGAAATCACCACAGATCCAGTGGAAATGGAGAAGATTATCAGTAGCTGCTTTGAGAATCTTTATGCTCACAGAATAGAAGACATAGATGAGATGGACAGATTCCTAGAAAGGTACAAATTACCAAAACTGACTCAGGAAGATATAACAACCCTGAGTAACCCAAAAAGAGACAATGAAATACAAAATGTAACAAAAAGACTGCCGAAAGAAAAGTCCAGGTCCTGATGGATTCACAGCTGAATTGAAGAAGAAATTCACAAAAGATATAATCCACACACTCCTCAAACTCTTCAATGAAATTGAAAAGGAAGCAGTCTTCCCAAACTTATTACTGGAGGCAAGTATTATACTGATTCCAAAACCAGGGAAAGACACAACTAAAAAATAGACCTACAGGCCAATCTCCCTTACAAACACACATGCAAAAATACTCAATAAAATCCTAGCAAATAGAATACTGCAAATCATTAAAAAGATCATAACCATTACCAGGTAGGATTCATCCCAGATAGGCAAGGGTTTTTCAATATTCAAAAATCCATAAATGTAATGCACAATATTAATAGAGTGAAATTTAACAAGCACATGATCATCTCAATTGATGCAAAAAGACTTTTGATAAAGTCCAAAACTCATTCATGTTCAAAGTCCTACAGAAAATTGGAATAGATGGCCTCTACCTCAATTTGATAAAAGCCATCTATGACAACCCAATAGCTAATATCATTCTAAATATTTTACTTTCAGATATGGTACAAGAAAAGTATGTCCTCTATCACCCCTAGTATTCATATAGTTTTGGTACCATTAGCTATACCCAATAGACAAGAGTGAGAAATAAAAGAAATAAGAATAGGTAAAGAAGAACTTAAATTGTTACTATTGCAGATGACATGATACTTTACTTGGAAGACTCAAACATTTCCACTAACAAGCTCCTAGAATTGGTATATATACAGTAGCATAGCAGGATACAAATGCCATACTCAAAACCTTGTAGCAGCATTCCTCTACATAGATAATACACTGATAGCGAAATCAGAGAAACAATGACTTTACAATAGCACTGCAGAAAATAAACTACCTTGGAACTCACTTAAGCAAAGAAGTCACAGGTCTTTTCACAGAAAATTACAGTGCTCTAAAAAAAGGGATCATAGAGGATTTCAGAAAATGGAAGGATATTCCATGCTCCTGGATAGGAAGAACCAATATCATGAAGATGGCCATATTCCCAAATTTGTTATACAGATTTAATGTTATCAACTGCCACCAACACACCTTACAGATCTAAAGAAATCATTCCTAAAATTTATTTGGAACCAGAAAAGACTTAGAATAGCAAAGGCAATCCTGCCCAACAAAGACAAGGCAGGAGTCATCACAATTCCTGACTTGAAATTATACTACAAAGCCACTCTTATAAAATCAACATGGTATTGGCAACAAAATAGACCTGAGGATCAGTGACATAGATTAGAAGATGTAAAGGACTCTATGACCATATTCAACCACCTGATCTTCTAGAAAGGGGCCAAACATGCTTACTGGAAGAAAGATAGACTCTTTACAAAATGTGCTGGAAAAACCGACTCTCTACATGCCAAAAAGTAGAACTTCACCCAGGTCTATCACAATGCACTAAGTTAACATCAAAAGGGAATAAAGATTTAAACATTAAAACAGAAACATTAAATGACCTGCAAGTGAAAGTAGGAGGAACTCTTGAAGATATAGGAGTAAGCAAAGTGTTCATGAACAAAAATGAAATTGCACGGGAAACACTTGACAGAATTAACAACTGGGACCAACTCTTATTGAGAAGATTTTTGACATCAAAGAAAATACCAGCAAAGTGAAAAGACAACCCACAAATTTAGAAAGCATCTTAACTAATATGCACTAAGACAAAGGTCTGCTGTCTAGAATTTATAAAGAACTAAAATACATTATAGCCCTTAAATTTAAAGACCCAATCCAGAAATGGGCATCTGAGATAAATACACTTGTCAGAGGATGAAATTAAAGAAGCAAATAGCTATATGGAAAAAAATGCTCCACGTCACTAGCCATCCATTAAATGCAAATTCAATCAGCACTGAGATACCATCTTATTCCAGAAAGAAAGGCTATCATAAAGAAATCAACCAGCCACAAATGTTGGAGAGGATGTGGGAAACGGAATACTTCTCCACTGCTGGTGGGAATGTAGACTGGTACAATCATTATGGAAGTCAGCGTGGAGACTGCTTAAAAAACTACTGCTGGAAATCCCATTCAAGCGGGCTATCCCCCTAATGGGAATTTTCCAAGAGGAGCTGAAAACATCATATCATAGTGATATATGTGTACCTATGTTTATAGCAGCACAACCTGTGGTAGCCAAATCTTGGGAACAACTGAGATGCCTGTCACATGAGGAATGGTTGAAAAAGTTGTGGTACTTTTATACAATGGAGTATTACTCATCATTTATAAAGAATGATAAACCTGAAGCATTTATATTTAAGTGGATGCCACTCGAAGACATAAACATAAGTGAAATAAACCAGACCCACAAGTAGAAATAAATTATAATCGTCCTAGTATAAGAAATCAAAAGAATAAATACATATAGAAAGGTATAACACAACTAAAAGGAAAGTAAGAACTTGAGGATTGGACATTGAGGACAGGGTATGAGGAAGGCTGGAAAACAGGACTGGGGCAAAGCCATACATTTCTACATACAAGATGGGCAAGGCAATGATCCTGAGAAACAGCAGGTTTTTGAAAGTAGCAGTTAAATGGTAGGATTCTCAGCCTGATGCCTGTGAACCAGGCAACTTCACTGAAGACAGCAATGTGTAACGGAAGAGCCACACTTGGAAAGCCTGTTATTCTGGGCTGCTAAGTACATACTTCTTGTCATGACATACTAATTATTACCACACTGTCTCACAAGGGAAAGCTTTTTCTAATGGGTAATAAATGAAGAAAAAAAAAAAAGAGACACACAAAAAAGTCACAGGATGGTCCTGCTACAATGCTGTTTATGGTTAGATTTCTAAATTTCTGTTTAAAAATATGAGTCTATTCCTATTTTTTTTTTATTTTTTCCCTCATATTCTGTAAGGACTTAAATTTGGATACATCAATACTTGATGGAAAATACCTGTTCCACATTATGCCAAACATCTTAATTTGATATTTAGACAGATACTGAGAATAAACCAAACTGCATATGTTACAGGGTAACAATCAGCTTCTCTTCTGGAGGGTTAACAACCTAAGTTTACAGAACAAAAACTGGAGAAAAGCAAGGGCTATAAGGACAGCCAATATTTTGGCCCTAGCCTTTCAAGTTCAGTAAAGACTCAGGACATAGGAGAACCTGTACTGTAACATCATGTTACTCAGTTGTGCCCTAAATTTTCTTATCAAGGAGATTATGGAGCCACAGAGGAATAAGATTGATGATGTACAGTGTGCCTAAGGAGAGTCACATGGAGAGAAAACTTTCTCTCAGGCTTTCACAGAGAGCATATCGGTCAAGCAATGGCCATGCCTCTTCCATATGGCTGACACTGACAAGAGATCTACAAAGTTTGGTACAGGGTTACAAGATAAATCCTGAGGGGACTTGACTGAACTTATTAGATATAGAAGTTTCATTTCTTGTTATATAGGTCTTGCTTTATCATGGTCTTAACCATCCAGCAGAAAAGTATAAAAACAAGGTATATAAAGTAAAGCTAGGGCTGGGGAGATAGCTCAGTGGAATAAGTGCTTTCCTGGCAAGAGCAAGGGCCAGAATTCAATCCCTGGTTCCATAAAAAAATAAATAAATAAAATAAAATAAAGCCAAATTAATATGCTGAGCTCTAAAAAGGCTCTAGTCAACAAATTCTGTGGATAACCCACTACTATTGTGGACTGCTGGACTGTGTTGGATGCTTTGCTGAATTCAAGCACCTATTGTATTTAAATGCCAATGGAATACCATTTCTGACAGGACAAAAACAAAAAAATGAGATACAATGGAAGAGCCATTTTGTATTTATATATATCAAATAGGATAAATATATAACTACTTTCACTTAATTCTATGAGAAGGAAGATTTGCACTAATAGTGTTTGGACAGGATATCCTATCTGCTTCTTGTACTTTCGATAATCACTAAGAATATAATAATGTAAAATGTAGTAATTATTGAAAATGTGCTATTAATCAGCTTTGAAAAATAAATACATAAATAAATAAGTAAATGTAAGTAGGAAGAATTCTAGATGCTCATGTTTTGATAGAAAATGCATATTAATAGAGTTTCTTCATGCATAGTAAGAAAAACGGAATGAATCAACTATAGTAAAACTTGAAAAATGTGTTAAAAATTAGGGTTTTTTAAAGTTCTACTTTCAGAAAACTAGCGGTTAAAGAAAAGTATTCTACAATATCAGGATTGGATGTAATACATATCAGGTACTCCATTAAGGAGGAATTAACTACTTTTTGGAATTACTCCAAATTGGTTTGCAGAAAAGGCAATGTGTTATCCAACACTCATAACACATAAACACAAATCTCTGAAGCAAATAAAAGTACAATACCCATTTAGACAATAGGTAGTAAACACATGAGGACATATAGGTGTGAGAAAGCACGTGCAAGATGTGATCAAGCAATCAAATGAAGATTTTCACTAAAAATGTTACAGTAAAAGGCACATTAAGGCACTGTCCCTTCAAACTACTCTGGCTTCCAGTATAACTGCCTTGTTATTTTTGCCTCTTTCTGAAGCCATTTCGGAAGTCCTCCATCATGAACATTCTTAGAAATTGTGATGGTTAATACAATAAAGGCTGTTTCAGCGTGCCACCCAATTGCGAGCCAGGCTCGGAAGGTATTCTGGTGTATCCTCACATCCTGCCCCCACCAGCTCTGGTACCTGGAATCCATAGGCTCCGGCAAAAGGGCAACATGACTATGAAGGTAAACATTTTGAGTCTATGTAAGACCTCGCGACAACCATGGCCTATAACTAAACACACTAATAAAAGTGGAGTGTAGAACTGCTTCTAAAAAGGCTGCGAGAATAATGGAATATGTGCACTTAAAGCAAGGGGCTACATTTTGAAAAATATTAATGATAATATCTTTATTTAAAAAAATTACTAATTAACAATTTTTTTAACATCTGCAGTAGTATTTGGTTCCACCTCATGTGTCTAACATAGTATGAAACATTTTAAATATAGTGGATGCTAGTCTATATAATTCAGAGTCTACACAGAAATGAAAACAAAGCCTTTCATCCATTCAGATCATCCAGTGATCAATATCACTAAGGACGACAAAGGAAAAGCCTCTCAGTAAAATCCTCTTCAACTCTGAACAATCCTAATCCAAAAGGATCCTAACACAGTATCAGGAGAAAATATTTCACATATGTAGTAATAATCTTCATTAAATAAAATAGTGTATATGAACTTCAGAATCAAACAAAGATAGAAACAGATAACCTCTAATGTCCCTTTCAACTCCCTAATTAGACAATATGCCATCTGCCTTGTAAAACAATAAAAATTTTACTCTTGGGCATGGTAGAAAATATATCTACATATATCACTGCCATAATTTTGCAGGAACTAGAGACTGATGAAGCTGTGACCAATTCAACATGCCAAGAAATTTAATGTGATATATGGCTGGACTCATTGGACTAAACTGCTTTATTGAATTCCTCAGGATTAGCAAGGTGGTTGTCAAGAGCTGAGAGTACTTAAAGTTACTCTATGCACAAAACAGCAAAGAGACAAAAATGTTGAAACCTCTATGAACTCCTCTATTTCGAGTTTCTCCCACTTACCTGTATTACCCAGGGTACCTCAACATTAAAACCCTTGATGCTTTTACCTTAAGTGAAACACTCGTTACACCTCATGTAGCTTCCCTTTATTATAAGAATTTCCACTCTATATATTTCCCTGTATATATACAATTATATCTTTCTGCATTAATGTAATTTTTATATTTACAATACACATCGTGATGCTTTCAAAAGGCTAAATGTGGTAAGTCTATTTTAAGATAAAATGTAATTGCTCCTTTGCTTACTATCCCCAGGCTCATCCACATGTCCCAGAGGTCAGTACTTCCCACTCCTTTGGCTGTCATTTCTGGTAACAACTTGTGTTTCTAAATAACCTCTTGATTTAGCTGTTTCTCACATTTTCTGCTTTAGGTGTTACCTATTCACTTCCTACTATGAGGAAAGAGGACTAAGACCTTTCCACCTCCTCCCCATACAAGGGATCTCTAAATCTAATTCCTCAGTATGATTATTTCTGTTTTTATAATGTCAGTGTTACAATTCATTATAGTCTTTCTCTTACAATATTCTGCTTGCTTCAGAAGTATTAAATTTGGGGCCAGGGAGATGGCTCAGTAGAAGTACCTGCCTGGCAAGTGCAAGGTCCTGAGTTTAATCCCTGGTACTGAAAAAGGAGGAGAAGGAGAATTAAATTGATCATTATTCATGCAGTTATTTTACATTTGCCCAAACTCTCAGACAAAGGTGCAAATCCTGTCTTAATATGCAGTAAAAGACATCAGATATATCTGATGTCTTTTACTGCATATATATATACTGGGGGGGTACAATGGTATGCAAGGGCAGCGATCCAGGGATCTCGAGGCCCCTCTCCTTCTTGGGGTCCTGGTATGGAAGCTGTGAGGGGAGATTATCAGTATCAGATCTGAGTAAGACAGTGACTTCTTCAGCATGGGACATCAGATAATTTTTACTGACTTCTGAACAACTGTGCTTTTATTGTCTGTACCCTCAAATTTTAACATGATTGATGCTCGTGGTTCTTGAGCATTCAGGCACTGAAGCCTGTAGCCTGCTGGCTTTAAATCTCCATACTTCACACTCCATGTCCCATGAGTCCAAGTGGATTCACTTTTTTTCTAACTTCCAAATGTTATCATTGTCATCTAATTTTTTTTCTTGCCTTTATTGATTTAAACCTTATAAAAATCATTTTTAGGCCTCGATGTCCAGCCCTGCCTTGCCATCCCCACCCCCAGGGCATGTTGAGAGGGCCATTGAGATGACATGATGGTGTTTGCCTGTAATCCCAGCTATTGGGAGGCCATAAGCAGGCTGATCACTGCGAGTCTGATTTAGTAGTGAGACCCTGAACACCCTGTAGACCCTTCCCTAAAATACAAAAGTAAATAAATAAATAATAAAAATAAAAACCAACATTTTTAAAGTGAAAAATATAAAGGTGTATTTTTTTCTCTTTCTTTTTTTTTTTTTTTAATTACAGACTTTCATCCACTTCAGGCTTATATCACTTCTTATGCAATAGGGCCTATTTTCTATATCAAGATTTTGAATAGAAATCTTTCTATAATCTCCACTTTTTACAGCAAAGGTTTATTTACTTTTTAAATCTTTTATTTATTTGTTTATTTTGTACAGGGTCTCACTCCAGAGCTTGGACCCACAGTGATTCTCCTGTATCAGCCTTTCCAACGCTGGGATAACAGGTGTGCACTACTACCCCATTTTCACTGGCCAGCAAGACGTACAGTACCAAGAATCAAACCCAGGTCTTTGCACTTGCTAGACAGGTATTTAGACTATTGAGTGTCTCCCAGCCCCTGAAAGTTTCATTTATTATTTCTTGACTTTTCTGTAAGCATAAGTTTCAATGCATATCCTTTCTACCATAGTAGAGTAGGTAGCAGAACGAATTTCCCATAGTTCTTGTAAGAATTAAAGACCTTTTTATAAGACAAAAGGATAAAATTCCATGAAAGTAAATGATGATAGCAGATAATATAATTACACATTTGCTATGTCCCAGATGTTTGTAAATTCTTTATAAGTATTAATTAATACATTTGATCCTCAAGCAAAGAGTAGAATCACAGAATTTGTATTTATTCTGTTTAGTAAAAATTACTCATTATATTAATAGAACCAGAACATATTATTCACATTTCATCTATTATTTCTGATATTCAAAATTTGTCTTTGTGACATTTCAGAAAGGACTTTGCTAAGTTTTTTGTTAATTTTTTCCCTATCTTGAATCATTAAATAGAGTACTACTATCATTCAGTAATTCCAGGTTTCTATGGTTAATTTAGCTTCCTTTCTTACCACAAAGATTAATGATGTCAAAATGTATGATGGGTAATAAATAGAAGGTATTTAAAATATGTCACCATAAAAATAAGTATATAAATTTAAATTAATTGCTATTGAATATATCAAATGAGGAGTAACATATTAACCATAATGTCTTAATTGTTATTACTCTATGTGTCAAAGGCTGCAGAGAGAGATGGTTCAAAGTCCTAGTGCCATCATTTATTATCTTCATGATCTGGAGCAATTCATACAACCTTTCTCTTTCAGCTTATTCCTCTGAATATGAGCATAATAACCCATAGCATTTTCAACAAAGTGGAAAACACTGATTGTTCACTACACTACTGATAGCCTCCTAGTAAATCTGAAAGGAAGACATGATTTTATACTTCGTATAGACAAGAAACCTCTGCTCCAATGTCTACAGCATTTCCCAGTTGTACTGCATCTGGAGTAATAGTCATGAAGTGCTCCAAAAGAGTCAAGTAAAATAAATAATGTAATAGTGGTGTGAAATAAACTATTATTTTCCCATAAGCCCCCAAGACAAGGAAAGGTGATAGAAAGGTTATGCTTTCTATCACATGACTATATTTTACATGTAAAATTTCCTAAGGGGGCAGATCACAGAGCTTCTGTATGTACTCTCGCAAAATTAAATGTAAGTAAATAAAAAGCATTTTCAACTACGAATGCTTACATATATTTGCTGATATCGATGTACTGCTTTTTAGTCACACTTAGACACACATAGGCATATATGATGTTCCCTCCTGGTCTATTAAGTGAATTTCTTTTCTACTGAGTAAACTTCTTAGTGGTCTTCCAGTTGCTTTCGAGATACAGCTTGAAAAATCATAAAGCTCTAGAAGGTAGAATAATTTTGCTTTTCAAAAGTTATTTTGAAGTACTATTAACAGAAGGATGTAGCAAGAATCTAAGTGCCTATTAGCAGCTGAGTGGATAAATCTAAGGCAGTACAAAGGTAGAATGGGCTTTCATTCAGCTTTAAATGAAAAAGAAAACTACAGTATTTCAATGGATGATTCTTTTATTTATTTATTAGGTACAAGCTGGGGAGATAGATCAGCAGTGTATGCACTTGCTGGCAAGCATACAGTCCTGAGTACAACCCCAAGTGCCAGAAAAAATATAAAAGAAATCAACCTTTTTATTTATTTGGTACAGGGTCTTGCTAAACCACTCAGACTTGTAATGATCCTTGCGTCTCAGCCTCCCCAGCACTGGGACGATAGGTGTGCACCACCATACGAGGTTTCGGGACCAGCATTGCATAGGTACCAAGGATTGAACTCTGGTCCTTGAACTTGCCAAGCCAGCACTTAAACCTCAGAGCTATCTCCTGAGCCCTGAATGGATGGCTCTTGATAAAATTATCCTCTATGAAATAAACCTATCACAAGAAGACAGAGTCTAGTTATATAAAGTATCTAAAATAATCAAAAAAGGAAAGATAATTTTTAGGAACTAGTAAGAAGTGAAAACAGTAGTTGCTAATCAAAGAGCATGAAGTTTCAGTTAAGAAGATGCATAAATTCTCATAATTGCCACAGTGCTATACCTATATTTAAGACTATATTGCACATGTAAAATTTCCTAAGAGGGCAGATCACAGAGCTTCTGTATGTACTCTCACAAAAATTAAATGTAAGTAAATAAAAAGTATTTTCAAATATGAATGCTTACAGGTATTTGCTGACATTTACTATTTTTTAGTCATACTTAGACATGCACAGGCACATATGATATTTCCCCGAAGGACAAATGTGTTATCTCTGGGCTCTCTTACTTTGTATTTTATCAATCATCTCTGCCATTGGAGTGACCTAAGACCCCTTCTTTTCTTTAGCATGTTATGATGACTTCAACAAAATGTAAACATGTTTTCCTCTAATCGGAAAATTTTACTTTTCTTACCTTGAAAGTATGTACAAAGCTTATTAAAAAAATATTGCCGTAAGAACTGACACCATTGTAGAAGATGTAACTATTCCTTCTACCGTCACTGCACCTGAGGTATTGGCATCTGTATCAGTGAACTCAACAACACAGATGAAATTGTTATCAGGTACGTGAGCAGAGACTGGCCTGCTGCTCAAGAGTTGATGGAAAATGGGAGAGTGAAATCCTCAAGGCCGTACCTGTCCAGGCCCAGCTCATCGGGCAGCTGCAAGCTGTAAGTGCTGAAGAGGACGCTTGGCTGCAAGTCATCCTGCAGAAGAGAACAAGATAATACTGATATCAATGACACCTGCTTGAAGGCCGTGCCTGCTGAGTCACTGGAGGCTTCTTTCCAGGTCAGTGCCACACATACAAGCGTCAAAGGGACAGATATTTGCTCTGACTGGACATTCTTCTGCCAAGTCCTGGTAAGGATCTAAAGTCATCCGTGTGTGTGGATGACTTCCATTGCAAACACATGACTTCTGAGTGCTTCATTTCACTACCCTTCTGTGGGAAAATTTCCCTTTTCCATTGCAAAGGAAAATGGTTAAGAGTAGAAATCACAGCGTTCATAGCGTCCAGGTGATTGATGTTCAGTTCCTAGACTCTGGCAACACAACCTCTGTGAAAGTGTCAGAATTCAGAAAATTCCATCTTAGTTTCTGCAAGAACTGATTTCAGTCCGTTAGGCTGTAAAGTGCTATTGATCTTTCACAGTTTATTGGCCTGTGGATATATGATGCTATGCTTTGGCTAAGAGATTCTCTTTTGAATTGCTCAGACTACAGCATTAAGGTTGAAAAAGTGGATGAAACCCAGGGGATTGCATATGTGTATTTATTTTCTCCTAAGACTTCCCCAGGCCTCATCAGATAACAAATACAGACCTGTGGGAGCATCAGAAGGATGCATTTCTGAGTTCTATATCCAACACAGTCAGCTCTCCCACCAACAGAAATTGCAATGTACCTGTGGCAGATAGTATTGAGGGAATTTTTTTCCCTTTTTTAATTGTGTGTTCAGTACAGGGTCTACAGGGTCTCACTATATGGATTGGACTAATAGTGATCCTCCTCTTTTCAGCCTCCCAAGCACTAGGATTACAGGCATGTGCCACCATGCCCAGTCTCAATCTCTGTCTCAGCATTCCCTTGGGGGCAGAGCTGGCACAGCACACTGGGGATTGAACTCCAATCCCTGAGCTTGCCTAAGCAGGTACTTTAATCCACTAGCTATCTGGCCAGCTCTACAGGAGAGAATTTTTAAAAGTGTCCACAAAGTCATCAAAAAGCCCATGGTGGACAATATTTCCTTCATCATGGAGTAACTGCCACCACTTCTCCCCTTGTTATATCCTGGGTGGTACGTAGATATGCCTGCTTATGTTGCTTGTCATCCAGGCTACTTCAGTCATCCAACTTCAGCATGAGACACATAAGCTGGAAGTTCTGATGGAAGAGATGATTCTGTACTACAATATATCTGAGAGCGCCTTGAACTATTGGGAAAAAAAATGTGTGCACTGTAAAGGTGGAAGGTAAGGGGCACAGGTGCTTTAACAGGAGTCCTGACATTGGGCTCTTCTCCTTGTTTGAACTGCTCTATGTCAAGTATGAATTAATCAACACAAGGAGAGTTCAGCTCCTAGTAGACATGTTCTGAAAGTTAGCATTCTAAGCAATCACAGCTCAACCTGCATAAGGAGTACAGCACAGCTAGTGGTCTGCAGAGGCTTTGAGGGTGTTTTGAAAACTATGTGGAGAAGAAACCTCTAGTAGCACTGATCCAGGAAGTTCTTGAAAGTCCAAACAGCTGGGACTGAAAAGTAGTGATCTGTCTAGTGAACACATCGCTGCTGGACACTGTGACCTGGATTCATGATATTCAGTAGAGCCTTCAAAAGCTAATTAATTACTACTTCTGAGACTTTGACTACTAATTCAGATTTTTTTGAGCAATAACAAATGTAGAGCTGGGGAGATAGCTTGGTGGCATAAAGGCTTTCCTGCCAAGTATAAGGTACCGAGTTTGATCCCCAGTACCACATGTCGCATCATACCAGGCCAACTGCCACATAAAAAGAATATGCCAGTGTTTAATGATAAGTAGTCAAGTTTTGTTTTGAAGTAGTCTAGTTTTCAAAGAAAATTGCACTTGAATTATAACTCTAGTATAAGAATAAAAAAATTATCAGTATAAATTTAATTGAACTTTTTTGATACAGGGTCTTCCCTATAGTTCAGGCTAGGCTTGAGCTAACTTTGTAGCTCAGGGGCTGACGAGATAGCTTAGTAGAATAAGCACTTCCTTGGCAAGTGCAAGGGTCTGAGTTCAGTCCCCAGTTCTGCCAAACAAAAGAAAAACGTTGCAGCTCAGGCTGGTCTTAAACTCTCAATGATGCTCTTGCCTCAGCCTCCTATGGCTGGATTATAGCTTTGTGCCACCACTCCTGGATAAGATTGAGATTTCATATAAATTTCATAAAGAATTTGAGAAGTCTGCAACTGGATAACTCCAAATAACCAATACTCATGGTATCTTTATTTCTGCTTTATCATTGTTTAGTTAATTTTATGAGGAATTATATTTTACACTGACCTATAATTTCCACAGTGAACATGTCTGACTTCCTTTGCCCTCTGTAAAGTCACATAGATTTACATCCCTTATTTCTGTCCCTTTCTCCTGAGTCTCAGCAGATATTTGCTGAGCAGTAACCGGCGAGTGAAGCATCACCTCCTGCCAGGTCCTATCCAGTTTTCCAAACACAAAAGATTTATTTTTTAAAAAAAGACATAGCAAAGAGAGTAATACAATGAAAAAAATTATCTCTCTCCACCTCTTTATTTTTATAGTAAGTCTCCTGGAAACTTTGCTTGTTATAAATCCAGGTTTATGGGGTTTTTTTTCCTCTTCTTACTGTCTTGACTATATAAGATGAGAAAAAAACTTATTATTAAAAAAGTCAAGATGTTCTTCTATCTGAAATTGTTTTGATCTGTTCTTTAACAATCTTGAACTAAAGGAAGTATAAGGAGAAAAAAATTATATCTTTACAGAAATATGATTGAGAAGAGCTTTGTACCTTCCAAAAGTTCTTCAAAGTTCCAAGTAGCTGTTCTGTGACAAAAACTCACCAGGCAAATGACCCCTTTCCTTGAGTGCCAATTTGTGTAAGAACAAGTTTTTTCCTTAAGAGAGAAAGTCATCCTTGCCCAACATCCACGGTTAACTTAACTCTCGTGGATGTCACTGTTCTACCGTCCTACAAACAAGCAGATTAGAAGATTTGCAATTCATTTTAGAGATCATTAGAAAAGAGCTGAGATAGACATAGTGAAATCTTAGAAGTCAATACTTAATCAAGAGGACACATGCCTGAAAAGACACTAGTAATTTTTCATCTGCAAACTAAATATCAGCTCCTGGACCATGATTGTAAAAGAGTTGATTCTTTAACTTCCTTTGCCAGTAAAGTCTTATTTCCCTATAAGGCAATTAGTGCATTATTGAAAATTCATGGTGGTTCAATAGTTAGTTGATTTATATAATCAAGTTAACTTCTCTCAATTAAAAGCAGGAGTTTTACATTCACTTCTAGGAAAGTATTTTGAGGATGGAAAAGATATTTTTTTTCATAACATGAACCACAGTATCTATGACCACATCAATTTTTTT
Source organism: Ctenomys sociabilis (assembly GCA_004027165.1). Classification (NCBI taxonomy): domain Eukaryota; kingdom Metazoa; phylum Chordata; class Mammalia; order Rodentia; family Ctenomyidae; genus Ctenomys; species Ctenomys sociabilis. The sequence continues at coordinate 66,956 of PVKA01004696.1, forward strand.
GGTTATTCTATAGTTTTCAAACTTTCGTAAAGTTTGCTGTCAGATTCTGCCAAAAGCCGCCATTGCTTCTTGTTCCTCTCTGCCCACTTACTCTGTTATTGACTCCCACAAGTAACTGTAAGTAAATAATTTTTTCTTAGCACATCCTGCAGCCTTGCTTAATGCTTCCTAAGAAGTAACTTGGCTGTCAATCACTGAGGGAAAGGAAAAACTTTAGGGAAAGCCAAACTTCATGATGTTTACAAAGTTCATTTGGGTGAGAAGGAAATAAAGAGTTTTCCAGTGGTATTTCAAGCACTTGAGTCCACAAACTTGTCTAAAGTCTTCCTCTTTCAGTGGACTGTTTGTGTTGACAAGAGAAGATCAGTCTTTTATAAGAATCTGGCAATTCTGATTTAAGCTGTAGGCAATTATACATAACTCAGAAAACTAATTTTTACAGGGTTAAATGTAGTAATTATTGAATAATTTGCTTCAGTTTATTCTTCATTATTATCCAGGATCCACTGAGAGCTTTGCTATATAAAAGATAATGAGGCTGACACATTTACTGCTAGAGAACAAACTAAATGAAATAGATTATATATTTAATAAAGAGTACCTGGGAGCCCAGATGTACACCTCCTGGGGACAATAAGATGAAATGGTACATTTGCAGGGAATGACTGTTAGTACTATGTTACTAACAGTAACAGTAACAGTATCAGAATTATCCTGACCACTTTCAATTCTCCTTCAGGAAAAAAAAATAGATATGAAAAAAGCTGGCTGAGGAGATAGCTCAGTGGTCTAAGAACCTGCCTGGCAACCTCAAGGACCAGAGTTCAATCCTGCCTACCGCATGCCTTCTTGGCCCTGGTAGCTCAGCCACGTGATGCCAGCTGCCAAAACCAGGCATAAGGGTGCATGCCTGTAATTCCAGTGCTGAGGAGGCTGAGACAGGTGGATCACTAGGAGTCTGATCTGCTAAGTGTCCACTAAGATATAGAAAAGGACAATGAGCTCTGTCACACAGCAGAGAGTAGGCATTCAGTTCACTTTTTTGAAAGGACATATGCAAAGAGGAGACATATGCAATATATTCTTGATTTCAAAACTATTTGTTTTTCTGAAATTCACAAAACTTATATAAATTCTTACTTGCTTAAAGTAAAGAATGCTCAACATAATCAACTTTAGTTAACTTAAACTGCACACAAATCATGGCTTTTGATTGTCTGGCTTATTTCAGAATCCTGATGAACAAAACAGTTTTTCAGGATTGCTAAGTAGGAAGCCTCATGCACAAACTTTCTTTTTTCTCAATAATTTATGTGTGCTTCTGTTTTTATCACCAAATTGGGCAAAAGTTGCCCAATTCGATGGCAGATCTCAATGTACAAGGTCTTACCTGCAGTAATAAGAAGCTGAACATATTGATATCCTGATCAAGAACTGCCTCATGTTCAAGGAATATTTAGAAATAATTATACATGGGAGGAGACAATAAGGAAAAAGAGGAGAGGACCAGTACAATCACATTCCAAATAAAAATAATGAAATTGAACATTATTCTTAAAAAGATTTATAATGACACAAAATCGCTCATCTTTGTGCTTTCATATTTTCATGACAGGAGAGATTTTCCACAAGATAAAATAAGGACAGAAAGAATTTTTGATGAAAAGTCAGGACACACACCTTAAAGGTGCTCTTGGAGGAAGCCTCATTTGAACAGGCACAGAGCAAGTGATTGACATTCTGCATAAGGGCTTTGAAAGTCAGGACTTTGACATGTCATTTGTTAGAAACCCTATTATAATAACTGACAGCCATACCCTGCAAATGCACCATAGAAATGTTGTGCCAATTTTTCCCCAAAAAACATTAAATATTGTGAATTTTAATATGAAGTATTTGGCAGTAAGAGCCAGCACTTCTGCCTCTTGTTGACAAGGCAGGGACCAAACATCATACACCAAATTCAGAAAGGTTATAAGTGATCAAAATCTTATCAAAGGGTTACAAGAGCTCTACAAAGCCAGATGATTGAGAAGTGAACAGACTGAAATATTTCCAATCACAGAGGCTCCTTTTATGTATAAAAACTTTATTTAAGGACAGACCTTGAAATCAGCATTTAGAATTAACACAAGCTTACAAACTAATGCAAAACATTATTTGACACAAAGGGCATGCTTAAATATTTTCCAATTTACTGTTTAAATTTAGGGATTAGTTTATTATTCAAATTCAAGAAGTTTGAAGCCATGAAAAATTCTTTTATGGGGGGTGGGTTGTGCAGAACTGGGGATTAAATTCAGGCCCTTGACCTTGCCAGGCAAGCACTTATTCTACTGAGCTATCATCCCAGCCCTTAAGACAAATTGTACATCCCCACACCCCTGAAGTGAAAAAAAATAACCAGTGGAGGACAACTGAAAATTTATTTGGTGACTACGACAGGGACACTAAAAACATTTTACTAACCCTCCTATTTCTAAACATCATGCTCTACTAATTCAGTTTTCGTAGTTTTCAAGCAGAGGCATTTCAGAAAACAACATTTAGGTTTGTCTGAGCCCCAACCTTTCTGTTAAAGGGAGAAAATGCATTCACATGGTCAGAAGGAAAAGGCTGTTATAGATGTCCCAACATGTGGTGCACACAGCCGTGCAACTGTAACTCTGACCTGTGGGAGCACACGGTTGTGATCCTTCTCTTGCCCTGAATGCCCTAATAAGGAGCCAAGAAGAGTCTTTAGTTCCCTGTAGGTCCTCAGAGTTTTCTTTATTGACTACATAATTGAGTGCAGTGTTTTACTCAGACCTTGTGTCACTGACTTCTGTGGCATAATTCAGTGATGCTTCAGCTCTATCCATTTGGAAGCTGAGTCACTGCACAGTTGCTTGGGTGCTGGAGTATGGCAGGATAATGCACCTGTGCGACCTGAGTCTCACTTTCTCTTTTTCCTAAATCCAAAAGGCTCCCTTCCCTCCCTTTGGCTCATGAATGGGAATACAAACATCTAATCTTGTATTACTATTTTTCACATTCTCCTATCAATGGATAGATGGGTATTTGAGAGGTCATTCCAATTCCATTTCCTCAGGCTGCAAGAATGCCAAAAGAGGGAAATAATTCTTGCCATTTAAGAGCAGCAATTTAAATTGATCCCATGGATACTAGGAGGAGTGAATTTTCTAAGGATGACAGCTAGCCTCTCATCTAATTGCAAAGCCTTTTTAAATGTCTCATTGTGGTTTTCACTTAATGGCCTGTTGCAGCCATTATGCTCAGTCTAAAAATCTTGACACACTGGCCCCTGGAACGCAAGCTTAGAAGGCACGACTCTTATCGATTAACTAATGAATTAACTAATCCAAAGATCCAGTGTTCTTTACTGAAGATGTATGTTGCAGGCTCAGGCATGGGGGTAGTGAAGAGACTATGAGTGTTCAACATCTACAATTAGAGTGAAATTCAGCTTTTTTCCAAGTAAGGTCTGGCCTATGAAGATAGGTGCAACAGCCTCAGTATGAAAAATGTTAGAGGTGATTTTGAAAACTTTATTAGTAGTCCTGTGCTCCCCCCCATCTGCATGTACATTCTTGATTAGGGAATTACCTTACAATAGCCCTAATTAATGCTAATTTATGCCTGTTTAGTGACCATAAAAATGTGTCACCAAATTTTAATTGCACAGGGAAGGTACCTAGATGAAAGTACTAAAGAATTAGCGTGTCATTTCCTAAAGAGACCTTTAGGAACAATAAAGACCATCTGCCTTGTCAATCTTCATCTCTAGAGACAGCACTATACCTTAAAATCCAATGATAAATAAAATTTTCTGCTATAGCAAAGTGAATAAATGTTGCCCTTCTTCATTATTTGTGTCAAATCAGGATAGGTGGAACTTTTAGAGAGACAGCTCACTGCGAATGCTGACTGTTCATTTTTAAAATTAAGTTTTACTGGTAGCAAAGCATTTTTATAGAACAAAGGTGACATCTATTATCCACATAGGACTCAAGAGTATATTTTTCATAGTTTATTAATTGAATAGTTCAGAAGGCAGTTTTTGAAATGTATCAAGTGAATTCTGTATTTATATATGCCCCAGATTCCCAATATTCATATACTTAAATGAATTTCATGTCAGTAGGTTTTCGTGTACTGCAGCTATGCTAGTTCTAAATATAGCCTAAACTTTTCGTGTAGCACTCATGCCTGCACTTGCAACTGACTTCAACACATGACAAAGCACACCTGCTGTGCCAAGTTTGAAGGAGATTTAGCAGGAAACCAAATGCATTTTTGATTCCTTAGAATCTAGTGAAGAACCTTGTGCTAATATGGACACAATAAGCTGTTACTGAATGAATGAATAAATGAATACTGAACCAAATCCTTTACTGAAATGTCCTTTATCTTTATCATTATTAGTTCCTGATAATATGACAGTTGTTTTAGTTAATTTCCCTTACAAAAAGAAGGAAAATTTCTGAATGAGTTCCAAAACTGCTAAAATTTTTGGTACTTCTATCATGAAAATATTTTTTCTTCTAGGAAGGATTCCAGATGATCTATCTTTTGTAAAGCACAGGCTTTTCTGGCCAATGCTTTACAAAAGAAATTGAGTAACATTTTCTTCCATGATCTATCCCCTACTTTTAACAGGTAAAACTGGTCATTCCTACAATACTGTGCTTCTCTGACTACAATCAATGCCTACGGAGACTGAGCTCAAAATGGTGGGTTGGGATAGTAATCTTTACCCAGACAGGCTGAAGAGCAAAATTACTGTAGGTCTTCCTAATGTAGGATGCCACAGACATTATTGGCAAATCCTTGGAAATCTAGATTCAGATCTACCCAAGATAGACAGGGCTATCTGTCAGCAGGCAAGAAAACAGAGGTCTGAGGAGGAGCTAGACTGCACTGCAGTCTGGTTACAGGTTCACAAAAGCTGCTCCAAGAGTGATTTTCTTGGATATGGAGTAATAGGGGAAAAAAATGACTAGGCCAGCCAAAATGTTAACTTTTATGACGTTTAGATCTTCAAAGAGTGATGGAGAATAACAAACACAAATAAACCAAGTTAAAGGAATATGAATAATATGAGCAGTTTGGTTAAAAATTATATATAATATATGTCTAATACATAATATATATAATGCATATATAATATATATTCTGATTTCTATTTGTTTCTTTTGTCATATACACGAACCATTTGACATATAAGGAAATGAGAAACATTTTTCTTCTGATAATCTTTACTTTTAAAAACATAATGGGCCAGACAGATAGCTCATCCAACTACAGGGCCTGCTTAGGCAGAGGGTAGCAGCCAGGGCTCCTTCCCCAGTGTGCTGTGCCAGCCCCATCCCCGGGGCACTCTGAGCTAGCAATTGAAAAGGGCAGTAGTGGTTCATGCCTGTAATCCCAGTGCTTGGGAGGCTGAAAATAGAAGGATCACTGGGAGTCTGGTTATGTAGTGAGACCCTGTACAGCATACATTTAAAAAATGTAAGTTTTTTAAACTTTTATTAATATATACTTGCCATACATAATGATTAAATTCTTTGTAGTAACTGATAGGGGCATGTAACGTATTTCTACTATTCTTTTCTTTGCCTCCCTATTAGCTCCTTTTATCTTACCAGCCTCAGGTTTGCTTATGTGTGTTGTGAGAACTTGAAAAGTTAATTATCACATATACAAAATAAAAACCACACTAATGGCCAAAATAAACCATCTAAAACACATAAAACCATATTATAAGTCAAGGTACACTTTTAGATACATTGTCTCCTACATTGTTTTTTTTTTTATGATGCAACTAGTGAGAAAATATACTGAATTTATTTTATAACATTGTCTTAAAACACTAAGTTGTAAAAAGCAATAATCTACAGGTATTTATATCCATATTATTTCTTAAGGACATTTGTCAAAATTTCTTTAAAATGTCCAAGTTGTACCATTATTAACCTATTACTTGGAAAGCCATGCCCCCCACAGCACTGCAGAAACAGAAATGTTTATTTTCTGCTATTTTCTGCAAGTCTCCAAAAACCAATGTCTCTTCCATAAACTCTTTGACATCTAGACATTTACAAAATGTTCTCTCTTTTACAACCATTAAATTGTTTAAACAGACTAACACCATCAAGTCTGTATACGAATGAAATTAGAACTATTTTCCTTTTAAATTAAAGAGAGTCTTTCTTTCTCCAGAGCTGAATTTATAAAATGGCACAATTTACTACCAAGAATTTTAAGGCTTTTAGTCCATTGTATTGACTCCCTGTGGTTCCAGGGCTGTATCAAAGAAATGACAGAAGCACAAAATGAAAGGGCTGAAACAAAACATGACCAAGGCAATCTCAAAAATAGAAAAGAACAGAAAAGAAACCAAAGGAAGCATCTCTTTCCTTCACTTAACCATGTTCCCTTGGGTAGAGTCTTTAATGCCTTCCAAGGTCCTAGGAAGGAAGCAAGGTTATCCTGTTGGCATCAGGAACACTATCCCGGGGATTTTATTACAGGGAAGCGAAAAGGAAGCCCAGATTCTCTATCTGTCCGGCTCAGGGTCACCTCTGTCTGTGATGTTTCTTATGACTAGGCTGAAAAATAAACATATGGCACCTCAAATTATTCCTGTTAGAGGACATAAATAGAAATTGGGATTTAAAAATTAAACCTCACAGTTAATTAAGTCACAGGAGTATTTAAAAGACAGTTCACTGATTGGTCTCTTCCTTGAAAATTATTTTCCTTTTGCCCATTAGCAATGTTTATTCGTGTTTCCATGCTTTCATTCTTTCAAGCACAAGGTCAAGCAGTATATTGTCTTTCATAAACATGCAACAGTCATTCTTTATCTGTGCAGTGTGTAATTAAAGCACATTAAGATGTGTGGCAGTGAACTTTGAAGTAGTCCAAGCACAACCTGCCCGGCTACAACTTTAACCTATCCTTGAAGAAACTGACAACCACAATTTCACAGTTGCTGGCAGGCAGAGATTGTGCCAAGATACTTGCAAGAATGTATGTTGAACAGCCAATGATCAGGACGCTGAACAATGGAGCTGAGATAGCCAGCTCACCTTCAGTTTCTGGAAGAGGAAACACATTCGTTCAAGATGTTTATGACTCTTAAGGCATTAGTAGGTGCTCACTGACTACTGATAACATTGGTTACTACTGTGGAGTCATTAAGGACAAGCAATGAAATATCACAAAATGGCCTGAAAAGCAGGACAGGTTTTCATTCATGGTTGTAAATACTCTGATATATTTTTGGCTTGTGTTGCTGTGGAATTTCAGCATGAAATAAAAGAAAAAAGTTTTCGAAAAAGAAAAGAACTTATGTTAACGTGAAATACAGCCAGGATGCACATACATAAACATTTGCTTTCATGTAACAGTGTATTTCTTCTTTATGTAGCAAGGGTGGAGGAGGCAAAATTAAGAGTAAGTACAATAGAAAAATTAATTAATTAGAAGGCCAACAGCAGAAAGAGACAACTGGAAAAATTAAGATTAGACATAGGCAACTTCAAGTAAAACAATTTAACATGATGCAACACAAGCAGATAGTAAGAAATGAAATAGATACAAAAGAGAGCTTGTTGTCAGGGAACGTTATACAGTGTGTTCTTTTGTACTTTATCGTATATCTGCTTACTGTAATATCTAGTATAAAGGCCAGGAGATGGCTCAGTAGAAGAAGCGCTTACTTGCCAAGTGCAAGGGCAGAGTTCAGTCCTTGGTTCCGCCAAAAAAAAAAAACAAAAAAACAAAAAAAAAACCACCACAACAACTAGTATATCAGTAAACTAGTATATAGTACAGTATCATATAGCTCGTTCATATTTACCCACCTAACTAAGGTTAGACCTCATTCATTGTCTTCTGTCTGTGGTTTTTGTCTGTCTACCTCTGTCTGCCTGTCTGTATCTGTCTCTGCCTCTCTGTCTCTCTCAGACACTCACATCATTTACACATACACCTCAGAATCTATTATCATCTTACACATCAAACCTTAATTGTCGGGAAGTGGAGACTTTCGTCTCCAGGAAACAAACATAAAGATGCATGAAGTCTTTCTTTAAATGCACTAATGCCTATTTTGCAGAAATTTCTCTAAGGAAAAACTTACAAATGTTAAAAAGTCCATTTTATTTTGTTTTATTTATTTATTTTTTAGTACCAGGAATCAAACTCAGGTCCTTGTGCTTGCCAGGCAGGCATTGTACTGCTGAGTATGTCCCCAATCCCCCAAAAACTTATTTTAATAATTTCAGTTATTGTTTAGCCACATGGCAGAAACTGGAGGTTATTCAAAATGTTAATTTATGTTATTTTAGCACATAATTTGTATTTATGTTCTGAAGAGAATTTTTATAATAAATTTTAGTAGTATGTAACCCTACATTTCAAAGGAATATGACAAGATTTTACTTTTGTCAAAAATTTTGGCTACTTAATGTCGATATACATCAGCCAAGGGGACTTTTTCTAACTCTAACTTCTGGGAAAGGTGTAGTATGCTTACATATAAAAGATGGTTCCTTGCATCCTACAAGACAGCTCAGCTGACTAAAGCACCTGCTTAGGCAAGTGCACAGACTGCAATTAGATCCCCAGCACCATATATTGCACCAGCTCCGCCTCAGGGAGGCTGAGCAGGGAGAATGTGGGCACAGTGGTGCACACTTGTAAGTTAAACAAACATACATTGTAGCAGTGCAGGCAGAAAGGGTGATACACTACTGGGAGTCTGACACCACTGTGTTACTTGGAAGCCTCTCAAGGCCTGGCAAAAGGGGAGCAACAAGAAAATCATTGCCTATAAAATATATATATATATATATATATATATATATATATATATATATTTGTTTATTTATTTATTTTGTATTTTAGGGAAGGGTCTACAGGGTGTTCAGAGTCTCACTACTAGTTTGGATTTGTAGTGATCTACCTGTTTATAGCCTCCAAAGAGCTGGCGTTACAGGTCAGCGCCACCACGCCCAGTCTCAATGACTGTCTCCGCGTGCCCCTGGGGGCGAGGGAAGGGTCAGCAGAGCAGACCCCAGGGGTTGAAGCCCCAGCCCCTGTGCTTGCTTGCAGGTGCTTTAATCAACTGAGCTATTTGGCTGGCCCCTTACAATTTTATTTTTTTTATCATTGTTTCTGTTACAAGACCCCAAAAAGTCTGGATAAAGCAATAAGAACTATACATGAATGATTTTCTAGGAAAGAAAAACACACTAAAACATAAGTTCCAACACTAGATCTTTCAATCCATTAAAAGATTATTACATCGGTAGAGAGTGAAAGACAAGAATTCTAAACAAGAATAGAATATAATATATACAAAAAATTATTAGGGAATAGCTGGAAGGCTATGAAATAAACACTACAACACAGACATGCACATATGTATACATATTGGTGAAAAAAAGATACAAAAATTGGTTAGAAAACATTATAAAGATTTGGTCACTCTGAGGACTCTCACTGCAAAAATATTTTCATAACTCTCTGACACTTTGGGGGCTCCTTTTCATATAATTTTTCTGATACTCCCCAGAGTTATATCCTTGAGTAATAGGCAAAATAATTTCTATGATAATACTGAGATAGATAGATAGATAGATAGATAGATAGATAGATAGATGATAGACAGACAGACCGATAGTGAGATAAATGGATAGTTGCCAACTGCCACTGATGTTTATCATCTGAGAATGATGCTTCAAGTCCAAGGTAGAAATTACAGGGAATATGTTAATAATTCAAGTGAGAATACATAAAAACCTAACACAACTCTTTCTTTCCATTTAAAAACCCTTTTAGATCCACTTTGAAGCTACATCACACAGTCTACTTTTGGCATTTTAATTCCCAACTTATTATCTAAACTAATATATTGGGCTTGGGAAGTAGCTCAGCAGTACAGGGCCTGCCTGGCAAGCACATGGTGCTGAGTTTGATTTCGCAGTACCAAAATCAAACACTTAAACAAACATATTTATGTATCTTGGCAGATATACACATTTACTTTTAACTTTAGGTAAAGGAAATTACATCTTGCAATTCATAGTAATCACTTTTCTGAATTTTGAGAACCAGCATGATAGGGGGACAGAGAGAAAGACACAGAGCCAGGTGATGGGAGGGAAGGACAGAGAGATTAGTAAAATGATGAGAGTCTAACCAAATAATATAAAATAGTGAAAAGTCAGTTAAAATAAGTGAATTTTTAATTTATTTAGAGGATATACAAATAGAAGGGTGTGAAAGACAAACTGAATATAAATCCAGATTTCTACCCTAGGTGATTGATGGATGATGCATTCACTTGTTCAGATGAAGAGTATATCAGAGAAAGAGCAGTTTTCATAGTGTGACCAGGTGATCTTTTAAAAGTGGCTCACCACATTTCACTTACGAGTGTAGCCTCAAGTTGCATTCACTTACCTACAAAGGCTTTGAACTTGTTTTTCTTTATAGCTGAGCAATACTCCATTGTATAAAAATACCACATCTTTTTCATCCATTCTTCAGGTGACAAGCATTTTGATTGTTCCCAAGATTTGGCTATCATAGATTGTGCTGCTATAAACATGGGCACACATGTATCACTATGATATGATGTTTTAAGTTCTTCTGGGAAAATTCCCAGAAGGGGCATAGCTGGATTGAAGGGGATTTCCAGTCCTAGTTTTTTGATGAGTCTTACACTGATTTCCATAACAGGTACACCAGTCCACATTCCCACCAGCAGTGGAGAAGGGTTCATTTATCCCCGAAGCCTCTCCAACATTTGTTGTTCGTTGATTTCTTTACGATAGCCGTTTTTTTCTGGGGTAAGATGGTATCTCAATGTTGTTTTAATTTTCATTTCTCAAATAGGCAGTGATGTGGAGCATTTTATCATGCATTCATTTGCCTCTTGTATTTCTTCCTCTGAGAAGTGTGTGTTTATCTCAGATGTCCATTTTTGGGTTAGGTCCTTAAATTTGGGGGCTCTAAAGTTTTTTTTTTTTTTTTTTTAGTTCTTTATTCTAGATAGAAGACCTTTGTCAGAGTGCTTACTAACTAAGAATTTTTGGGCCAGCCAAATAACTCAGTAGATTAAAGAGCCTGCAAGCAGGCACAGGGGCCAGGGATTTGATCCCCTGGGCCTGCAATACCAGCTTCACACCAAGGTGCTGAGACAGCAATGGAGACTGGGCATAGTGGCATGTGTCTGCAATCCCGGCACTTGGGAGGCTGTAAACAGGTGGATCACTATGATTCTGATCTGTGAGTGAGGCCCTGAACACCCTGCAGACCCTTCCTTTGACAGACAGAAAGTTCTCAATTACATTAACATTACCAGGCTTTAGGAGCTTGCCTCTCCTTCTGAAGTTGGATTCCAGATTCTTTGCATTTTTAACAAAGAATTAATGAAACAAGCAAAAAAGTATTGAAAATGATTATTTGAAACAGTAGAGGAGGGAGGAAGAAAATGGCTTTGCAGGGTGAACTTGGGCTGAGCAAAAGAGGAAAAAGCGAGATAAAAGTACACCATAGAGGACACAGGGCTTGCTATTGTGAGGAAAACTGCTATAGAGAGTCTTCAAAGCATCAGTATCCATTTCTGCCATCCAATTTGGAAGAAAACCCCCAAAAGAACTTCTATGTAGGGGTCCTGAGAAGTAATGCTGATGTTCTAGACAGATGAGTTAGGCAGAACTAGGACAGTCAGATATGGATGCCTAGGCCCCAAGGGGAGCCCCAGAGTGCAAGACAAGATACCTTGTAGCTGTGGGAAAGGCAGACACTCCAGCTATGGGCCAGACAGAGGATTAAACAAATGTAGCCACAGACCTCCCTAGGGGTGAACATCAGGGACTGGTATTCTAAGTAGCTATCTATCACCTTCAAAAAGCCAGAGTCACTAACCGAACCCATTATAGGAAAAAGCCCTGCTCTGTGTTCATGACTGCTTGCTGCATGACTTGCTTCCCCATTTGATCCCAATTCAATCAATTTTACCTGAGTAACTGTGCTTGTAATCTTATTGTTGGCCATAGTTTTGTCCAACCTCACACCCATCTTGCAAGTTCCCATGTTTCCCATCTAGTACCCTCTTCACTTTATGGATTTGCTGTATAAAAATCCGAGAACAGGAAGCTTCCTGGGCATGCTGCTTGGGTGCCCTTCTGAACCTCACTCGGACAAGAGCTTTCTTTCCCTCAATTAATAAAAGCTGCCCTTAACCTCCATTGCTGCTAAAATTCATTCTTCAGTTTTAGGGAACGTGAGGCACCTCTCAGGTTGGGTGTTTCTTTCCCCGATCTCTCTGGGGTTCCATGCCTCAGGGTGGTCGCAGTCATCCTGTTGATAACCTGCTCAGGTCTTTGGGAGAAGTCCGTGTGCAAAGCTCTGGGAATTATTCTGTGACCTTGTGTTTCACAGCTAATAGCTATTTCCTGAGCCACGTTGCACATCCCTGGCGCCCTACAACTCCTGAGCTTTGTTTTGTTTTGCTTTTTTTTTTTTTTTGCCAGTTCTTTATTTTTTATTATACACATCAGTATTTTAGAGAAAAAAATAAAGAACCCCTTAATATTAAACTGTGATTAATTACATTTTTTAACATTGAAACCTATTTTTTACACAACCATAACCAGTAAATATAATTTATATTCTAATTAACACTTCAATTCTAAGTATATTTTTAATACAGTTTTACATATCGCAACATTTAAAGGCTGCCTAGGCTTACCATAGCAGCAGCATCACACTTAGATTTATCCATGTCTCTAATGATGGGATTTTAAAAATCAAAACTTGTGCAAGCAGGTTTTTTCACGATTTTTCTGGGTATATGCTGCTCGTAAGTATTTTAAGCAGCAATGGAAGGACTTAATCAGACAAAACTTAATTTAAAAAGTACACAGTCACAGAAATAAAATGTGATCTCTTAATAAGTGAGGAATACTAGAGTCTAGACCTGAGTATATTCATTGTTTTGGCAGTGGAGACCTGTGGAATTTGCAAGTCATTGCAAAGTTTCCTTTTGGGTCTTGGAAAAAGTATATCCCACCTACAGGAAGATAGTGGCTCATTTATGGTGAAAATTCTTCACAGCTGAAAAGAAGTGATAGGTTTGGAAAAATGGTTTGGTGGTTTAAGCTCCTGCCTGGAAAACCCAAGGATCCGGGTTTGATCCCCAGTACTGCATGCCATTCCCACCCTGTGCCAAGCTGTCCACTGAAACCAGGCATTATGGCACATGCCTATAATCCCAGCACTGGGCAGGCTGAAAGCAGGAAGATTACTATGAATCTGAGCTGCATCGAGACCCTGTACCACATACATACAACATACATAATACATACATGTTTTAAAAAATAAGAGTCTACTCATATGCAAAAGTAGCTCATTTGCACATAGTAAGGAAATGGCAAAATTCATTTTCAGATGAAAGGGGATTATCCAGGCTTATTGTATTCTGCATACAAAGAAATAATACTTAGACTGGGCTTACTTCAGGAAACTACAATTTTTATTTTTAAAATTATGATTTTTTGGTCTCCTTTCTTTTAATCTTTATTCCATCCTACTTCTTTCCCCTTAGACTTTCTTCCCATTTTCTATGGGATTCAGAAGGGCTGAAAGTCCTCCTTTTCACAAATACTCTGCTAGCTCCTAATTAGTATAATGGTTAGTATCCCCACCTGTCAAAATTACTTTGCTGGAAAGGATTTCGATCCTGCCTACCCAGGATCAAAAGTCTGACCATGACCAATCTAAAAGAGGCAAAGTGAAATGAGTCTTGCTGTTTGATGAACCACCCTCCTTTGATAGCATGAAAAAGAGTATTAGAATGTTAGCAAGTTACTGATGCCTAAACTTCATTTTATAGCCATATAAGCAAATAGGAGCTCAATATTAAAAATAGAATGCTGAGAATACTGCTTTCAAAAATGAATTCGATCATTCAGCATAAGTTAATTTCTATTTTGTGCATGAGGTGTCTCTATAACAGGTGGAGTTGAAACTCATTCAGATCCTTCCTTATATTGTCAATAAAAAAAATCTAATGCTTCTTATTTTAATTATAACTATGGTAAATGAGTATCTTAATAAAAATGTTTTGTGACCATGGGGACAAAATTTTTTTCTATAGGATTTAGAATGAGTATATGGCCTCTATCTGATAAAACTGACGATATTTTCTAATGACTTAATAATACACATATTTAGTCTGAAGTAGATAACAAAATAATTAGTTCATACCACAGAGGTAATAAAGGTCAGTAGATGTAAAATTCATATTGCCCTTTTTATTTTATAGCCACACTTATACTAGAAGCTAAATATTTACTGACAGGGGGCTGGGGAAATACCTCAGCAGCATAAGTGCCTGCATTAGAATTCCTCCTGGGAAGGAAAGGCCCAAAATAACTGTTCTCTAGGCCAAGTTACCTTCCTTAGCTTTGGTCTCTAAGCCTTAGTTGTTGAACAACCATCAAGCCACTTACTTTAATGTTAAAGAGGAAACAACAGGTTTTGACTATTATAATCCTACTGCTGTAGGTAGCTGAATTCAATAGAAATATTATCGGCAGTCAGGGCTATAGACAGCATAGAAGACAAGACACCTTAAAGCCGTGAGAGAGATGGATGTTCCCACTGTGGGCCAGACCCAAAGACCAAAGATCAAACAAATGCTGACCTCCTTAAAATAAGCATCCAAGATCGATCATCACCTTGGGGAAGTCAGACAGAGTCACTAATCCAACTGCTGCTGGCTGGCTTCCAGATAAACTCCTTTTGGATATTCATGCCTGCTTGCTGTGTGACTCACTTCCCAAATTTATCCTCTCTCCCTAGTCAATTTTACCTGAGCAATGGTGCTTATAACCTTATAGTTTTGTCCCACCTTATGCCTACCTAAGTGAGTTCCTGTGTTCTCCACCTTAAGCCCTCCTCACCACAAGATTTTACTCTGTAAAAATCCCTAGCAAAGAGCTTCCTGGGACAACCAACTCAGGTCTGTCTCTCTCAGATAAAAGCTTTCTTTCCCCTAACAAATATATTCTGCTTTTAAGCTTCACTTGTTCCTAAAATTCATTCTTTGGTTTCATAGAACACAAACTCTCCCCAGGCACCTTTCAGGTTGGGAATTTCATTCCCCTGTGCCACTATCTGACTTTGGAGTATACTGAAATATAATGTATGGCCAGAGAACTGTTATTTTTTTATTATTCATGGTCAGCATTAGTTCTAGGCAACAGATTTATGTTCTGTTTTTATGGTAGTCGATACCCTGCTGTCTTAACATATTTAGGTTTTCTTTTATTTATTCTTGTTTTTTTAAAGAGAATCAAAATAGTAAGAAAAATATTCAAATACAGAATTTCACTGAACAAAATAATAGAAATTCAACAGTGTTTGTTATATTATGTAATGTTGTCCTCAAATTAGTTGTTTATATTACCAAGTGTGCCAAATTGGTTTTAAAAAGTTATAAGAAATTCAAAAAGAAAAGAAAAAATATTTAAGCATTAACTGTCTTTTCAATAAATCAGAATAAATTAGGAGCACACCTATCGAAGAAAATGTATTTTTTCCCCTTTTTTATTCTATGTCCTTTTCCTTATCCAACTTGTTCCTTCCCTTTGAACAGATTCTTTACCTTTCACAGTATCTATTTTAGCTTTCACAGTTAATTTAATCTTTCAGGTTCTTACATTACAGAGACAGTGCAGTGTTTGCACACACAGATATGATTTATTTCATTTAATGACTATGGTCTCTAGTTCCATCCATTTACATACAAAAGTGTCAGGCTTATCTTTTTTTTTATAGCCGAGTAATACTCCATTGAATAAAAATGCCACATGTCTTTTATCCAAAACTCAGTTGGTGGGCATTTGGATTGTTTTCAAGATTTAACTATGACAAATTGTGCTGCTATTAGCAGGAGTGCTTATATTTCCCTGTGGTATGATATTTTCAGTTCTCTGGAAAAATACCCAGAAGAGTTATAAATTGACTTCGATTGTGTAAAAGAGTTTTCAAGGTGCTTCAGTAAAAAGCATGGGCAGAGTTTATAAGACAGAAATTTGAATGTAAAGTACACACTCAATCAAAGAAGGCAGGTCCTCGATGGAGATGCATATGTGGCAGTTTTGGTACATTGTGAAGTGTTGAGTAGGAATATAATTGGTTTGTTTAGACTTACTATGTTTGGGGGCATAAGTAAGGAAAATAACCAAGTGTTTGGATGCAACACTTGGAGGCTGTGTTCAAAACAGAAAGATCTTCAATTACCCCTGCCTCCTGTGTGACCTTCAAGCAGTATTCCTCCACAATATATCGGTAGTGCTCTCTGACCAACACGAAGTGTAAGAAATGCTTATGCATCTCTGCAGAGATGATCTCATGAAAGACAATACAGTCTCTCTCCTTTATCTCTTTGGACTACACACAGAATAAGAAACTCTGACTATATTTTAAAGACATTCAGGAAACCGTGAGGATAGGTATACTCAGCAAGTATTAGTTGTAGAAACAAACTAGAAGTCATCAAAGTCTTAATTCATCAATGAAGCAACAGAGTTCCTTAATAACTCATGAAAGTCCTCAGATTTTTAGGGAGAATGTTGTAAAATATGAGTCACATTGAAAGAATCAACAAAGGTGGCAAATCACAGTATGTGAACATCAACAGAAAGGAAAAGAGGCTGCTCGAGAACTTCAGATGCTCATATCTCTAGAAAATAATATAGCGTGACTACACCTAAATGCACAAAAATTAAAATACGAAATAAAAGAAGATCAAAGATCTAAAGACAAAATAGAACTAACAAACTGATCTCTGAAAATAAAATGAATGCAATTTTAAAATCCAATGAAAAGACTATGCTGTACTTCACACATTGGGTATGTATAATGAAAGAATTTGTGAACTGTGAACTATTTCAGTAAAACATTGAAGATGTAAAACAAAAAGAAAAAAGTTCAAACAAGAGCAGGTAAAAGATTAAGAAAAAAATTTTAAAAACATCCAAAATTCAGCAAAGAGCTGCAACAATATAGAAAATATAATTTTTTTACAAAAAAAAGGTCAGATGCTGAAACCAAATAAAAAGTATGCAGACCTGTACATGAAGGAAAATAATGGGACTCCAGCATTCTGCAGTCTCTTGGGGCAAATTCATAAATGATGCCAGAACAAATTATACCCCCATGGGGAAAAGTAAAATCATATTGGTACTTCAAACACTGCACAATATGGCCAACAAAATCTTGGTAAGCAATTACTATGTGCTAGGCACTGCGTTTATATGTCGCTCAGCAATGAGAGGAGCAGGCTTTCTTTTCATAAAAACCTTGTATACATATCTTCCAGCCCTTCTTGTCCTACTTATATATTGAGCTAGATACTAAAAAATTATTATTGCCATTATTTAGACATCTACCTGATATTTCTCCTTCTAGTGTGGGTATAAGGAGAAATTCCAGAATAATATATCTATAACATAAATCAGACTCTGTGCTCCCTATTTATTAACTTCTACCTTTTTTTGAAATAATAACAGCACTCCACAGCATGCTTTTTAAATGTCTGTCCCCTCTCCTCAATCTGCTGGTATTCTACTATATAGAGCACACAAGGCACATGCAAATATAGAGTGAATGTTTAAATTTTAAAAATTACAGGCACATGATAATGAGAAACTTGATGGCAATTTCTGTCAAATGAAAAGCTTTGCTGTGCTCTCACTATCTTTTTAATGTGTCTGGAAGGATGTGACTTCTGGCTCTTCCACAAAATCAAATGATTATAAAAAGTTAATAAATATGTTGAGCTGTTCAAGACATCGAGTCAGCCAGGACAGCACAACCAAAGCCACGTATGAAAGGAGACTTCTAGAACCTCTTTAGAAAGAGGCAAACAAGATGGAATAATTATGGCTGAAGGAAATGGGCACTATTTTGGAAGTGATTCACCCAATGTAATAAATTACTGTAATAATCTTTTAAATTTAAACATTCAATATCTCTGTTGAATATATCTTAAAAATACCTTCAGCATTTTACTGTATCAAGGCCCCTAAGCCAATGCTTTCGTCTCACTTCCTTGTCTGTGCATCTGCTTTTCTCGTAGCACTTCTAGCCTTCACCTTAGGCCACTGTTTGTCTTTCTCAGACTCACTTTGACTATATTCTGTTCTGCAAATAAGAAGACACTGCCCCTCAACTTCTGCACAGCCCTCCAGTGTAATACTAAAAATGTTAATAAATTTTGCTTGCATTTTTAACCCTTCACTAGAATATATCTCATTACTAATAGAAAATTTTATAGGTCTTCAAGATTAGAAACAATGTTATAATGTTGTTGGGATGAATAAATTTTAAAAATCTTGAAAATGACCATAAAACAAATATGAATTTAATATATTATTTCAGAAATTATTCTAAATCATAGAGCATATATCTTGTGGCTTTGTTAAAAGGTATTTCGTTAAAGAAACTTATAACACAATGAAGATCCAAGGTAGCAGGAGGGAGCTGTGAAACAAATTATGGTAATGAGTGACCTTGGTTTGGGTCACACAATTTGCCTCAGCCAAGAGGCTGTATCAGGCACCTGACACGAAGAGCTAAGATGCCTTATAATGGCTTCTTCTGCAGTCATTAGAAGAAAATTGTCTGACTAGTCTGCTGGTGGTTTTATTTGGATGTTTTTGTCCTTTGAAGGTTTAGGCTCATACATAATAATTTCTTGCAGGTAAAAAGATTCTGATTAAAATGTTCTACTAAACTGTGACTTATCCCTTTACTTGGAATTTGCAAATGCTAATAAACTTAACCGCTTTTCTTAGGTGTCTCATAGACACCATGCTGCTCCCACCTGATTTCCCTGGAAAAGCAACAGTCCAGCTCTCATTACCATCTTAAAGAAGAGCTCATTTCACAGCCAATAATACTCACTTTTGCCAGTGACACACAGACCCCATGCTGAACGCAGGCAGGTCAGGATCCTGACTCTGAACAGACTCTACCTTTGCAAACGGAACCAGACTTGTTTGTACACTGATCTCTGTTCTGTAACCATTCAGAACTCTGGCTGTAGTCGTTGGATTCATTCTGTATAATCTGAATAAAACTGAAGATGTTTTGTCTAACTCACAGCTGTGCCATAAAGAAGACAGTGCCACGTGAAAAAAAAAAAATGAAGTCACAGCAAGAAAGGTGTCTACTTGAGTAACTCAAAACTCTCAAATATTTACAAAAAGTAAATCAAAGATCCTTGAAAGATCTCTGTAGGCATCAGCACTTCCACGACTCTGCATCTTACATTATCGGAACAGAGCGATAATGAGGCCATTCTGTAGTGTCCTGAGTGTACCATTTGTGGGGGTTGTTTTCCAGTGTCATGGACTTCACTCCTCACCCAAATCAGCAGCACTGAAGCATGTGCTGTCAGTTAGAATGAAAGCAGGGAAGAAGAGCTGTGCTGAAGCACTGCAAATTCATCACCACACAGCACAAACCCAGGTCAGGGTTCAGTTCCTACTGATGGAGTGTGGGAGAAGATGAGTAGAGTGATTTCAGAACAGAGACACAATGTTGCAGTGCGAGAGATTTATCAATCCTATTTTTCCCTCACTGTTCTTTGTCATTTTTGCCCATAATTCATTAGTTATAAGTAGACAAAAGGCCAATTATGATGATGAGTTAGTTGGCCTCCTTCCCCCAGCTCAGATAAGGCCTGAGGTCTGACTATCTCACAAAAAAAAGGTTGCTTCTAATATATAAAAATGTATATTCTTAGAAACAATTCTGCCCACATTGTTGTGATTATATGTTAGCCAAATAACACATTATGTGGAAAAAGTGCAGGGAACTAGGTTTTTTGTTTTCCATTTTACTTGTAAAAAGTGTATTTCTAGTGATATTGTTGATACTTTTCTAGAAAGTTCTGTGCAACTCTTTCCTAAGGATAAAGCCATTCCTATGATATGCAAGGCTTTAAATGGCTATTAAGTAAGAAATAATTCATTTTTTTTCTTAATTTAAAAATTTTTATTTAACAATAGTAATCATGTGTCACTGTTTAGTATTTTCAGCATATGTTTTCAGTGTAAAATGACTAAATTGGAGTAATAAATAAATCTACTACCTGATATGTTTATTTTTTGTGGTGACAACATTTAAAATCTACTCTTACCAATGTAAAAATAAACAATGTTACTTGTAGTCACTATTTTGTGAAATAACTCACAAAAGTTGTTTGCTCTTGTCTAAATATCATTTTGTCCCTTTTTTTTTGGTACTGAAGATTGAACTCACAACCAGGCAAGTGCTTATTCTACTGAGCTATCTCCCTGACCCTAAAAAGTTGAGATGGATTTTTTTTCAGTTGGCTCAGTCCGCATTAAGGGCAGGGCTGGTGTGGTAGGTAGAGCTGGGGATCAAACAATGGTATCCTGGGCTTAACTGTGTTTGCATGAGCAGGCGCTTAAACAACTGAGCTATCCAGCAGGTCCCCTTAGATGCTTGATTGATTTTTTGATTGATTTTTTTTTGTGGTACAAGGGATTGCCAGGCAAGTGCTTGTTCTACTGAGCTGTCTCCCTGTATTTTGTTGATTTTGATCAATATCTCTTTTCTCCACTCATTCTTCTGCCCTAGTCTCTGGCATTCATCATCCTATGGCCTATTTCTCTGGGACTATTATGTCCAAATCCCACTTATTGGTGAGCTCATATGGTATTTAATATTCTGTGTGTGGATTAATTCAAATAAGTATAATGTTCTTATTGAGGTCAAGATGCTTCATCTGTTCCCCCTGAAACTTCAGGTCACATTGTTTTCTTTTGTGTATATATAGTACAGGCCAATATTCAAAGAATCACTGATGGATACTTAGCCTTTCTACTTGGATCTTAAGAATAATGTGTCAATGACTGTGATCACAGGTATCTCTTGGCACACCAATTTCTATTCCTTTGGATGTATGCCCAAAAGTAGGTGTGCTGGATCATACTGCAGACACTCTTTTTGGCTTGAGGTTCCAACATTCTGTTTTGTACAATGGATGGACTACTTTACATTCCTATTACTAGTGTACACAGTTTCCTTTTCTCCATATGCTCACCAACACTTGTTATTTTTCTTTCTCTTGAGCATAATCATTCTGATATGAACTAATGATCTTTATATGGTTTTATTTTTCATATCCTTCATGATTATTAATGATTTTTTTATATATTTCTTGACCATTTATATGGCACTCTGTCAGAAGTGACTATTTAAATCTTTTCTGTGGTTTTCAATGAGGTACTTGTTTTCTTGCTATTAGTTTACAGGAAATATTTCATTGTTGGAGATTATATGACAAAAATGCTGATAATAAAGTCAATTAATTTCATATGTCAACTTTATAAATATAAGTTCTAAAATAATTTCATTTTCTGATTTCTTGCAGGGTCCCATAAATAAGCTACTACCTAGGGTTTAATTTAAAAGTTAGTTCTAACGTAGGGAGGAATGTGAGATGAAACATGGTTTAGTCAGGTAATATAGCTAGGCAACCGGATTCTTTCATTGCTTCTTACAACACCAACAGTTTTGTGACTGAGACCTTACTAAAAACATGAAGTTGTTTTACACATTTGTGATTCTGTAAGGAACTAAAAATTTTTTAAATGGTAGTAAGCAGAAAAAAATAAGAGAAAAGAAATAGACACCAACATAGACATAGTAAGACAGAGATTAATTATAGGAGTTCTAATACCACCAAGATTAGGAATCTCACACTGCTTTAGCAGGGCCCCACAGTGGCTCTGGCCTGATGATCTCCCAACACAGCATGAGGTCCGCACCAAGGAAGCACACACAGTACTCACATGGCTCACACACCTTTCCAAGCATCAGTGAGTAAAATGCCTCCACAAAAAGTGTCTGATCACAGAGAGAAATGAAAATGATACAATTTAACCATGTAAGTTTCATAATTATGAGCAGCTATGAAGTAACAAATATTTACTTTTGATTATGAATAAGATAATGAAGATGAATTCAAGAATGATATGGATACAACATATGAGTGATAAAAATGAAAAAAGCACACCATCAGCAACTAATTTTTCAAGAAGTTTAAACTCTAGGGGAACACATACACACATGATAAACATTGCAAATGTGAGAATCACATTTACATTGTGAATGTGGAATTTAACCCATTCTTTTTCTTAATGTATTTAGTACAGGATCTACAGCATCTCACTACACAGATTGGACTCATAGTGAGCCTGTTTTCAGCCTCCCAAAGCTAGGATTATAGGTGTGGCCCACTATATCCAGTCTCAATAGCCTTCTCATCGCACCCTAGGGCAGGGGCCAGCACAGCACTACAGGGATTGAACCCTGGCCACTGCATCTGCCTAAGCATGCACTTTAATCCACTGCGCTATTTGGCCAGTGCTTTTATTTCTCATCTTTAACTACAAAACCAGACAGTGACTTGAACAGATTTTTCATCTTTATATTTTTTTCATCTCTGTACAAAAAGATATGGTATGTTGTGCTTCTTCATGGAAATTATGTGTAGACAAAATTCAAAACATGATTTATTCTGGCTGTTGTCAAAATTTCCAAGGTCCAGGTCTTCCCTGTGCTGTCCCCCTGCAGTCAACTCAGCCACCCTGCACTGCCTTCTCACACAGAAGTATTCCTCTGTATTCTGTGCTCACAGAGGAGGACTCAGAAGCATATTCTTGCTACTCTCTGCTCTAGTCCAAGTGACTCCAGTAGAATCAGACTTGAGTTGTGAGAGAAGAATAGGAACTTGAGTCAGCATCAGGGCTGTGTGCTCTGAGATTCCTTTTAATATGCTTGAACAGATAGATTAAAATTAGATGCTGGGAAAAGCAGGTTTGTAAAAGGAGGTTCCTATTCAACAGTTTAGAAAAAAATAATTTAGGGGTTTCATGGAAACATGTTCAGGGTACTATAGCTACACCGATGCAACAACACTGAATTGAGTACATTGTAGGATAATTTTACAAATCCAGTGAAAGCCACAATCTGTTTTCTTCTATCCTTTATGATTTTTTGCTCTCTCTGTCTTTTCAGAGCATATTAAAACACAATTCACTCTCCTTTAATTTGTGTAGAGATGAGACTAGGATAGAACTGCCATATAGCTGACAGGTCATACTTTAAATTAAGTTTCCCAAATAAGAATTTAATCTAGTTTCAATAAAAGAGTTATTAACCACTTTTAATTAGGAAAAGCAAGGCTGAACCAGAGGTACTCTCTTCTGCCTCCCAGTGCAGGGAGCCGATTGATTGTCAGTCACTCATGGTGTCAAGTCTTGCCTCAAAAAGACAATGAGACAGAAGCTCACCAAACAAACCTCGGGAGAAAAATGATTCAAGTGGACTCTGATAGGGACATTCCAAAGGCCCCAGTGCTACTTGAATTTCAGAGGCTTTGCATTGGTGTCAGTACATGGAAAGTCACTTTATATCTTAAACAACACTTCGGCATTCACAAAATTAAGCCACCTAAGACAATACACTACTTTAAAACATATATTATCTAAGCATGCTCACAAACGTTAAGAAAGGTAGATATTTTTCAACCTCTTACTTTCACTTTTTGTTGTACTTCCTTGATATCCAACAACAAATTATTTTGCTCTTATTTATCAGATATCAAATTAGTGGCTGACTTAATCAGGACATGAATTTTGTAATCACAGGCAACAATCTTTTTCTTTACCACCATGCACTCTTCCCAAGGCTCCATATGTGTGATCAATGAAATACAAAAGTGAGACAGAGTATGTACCAGTGCTGAAAATTTAGAATGATAACTACCTTCCACATTTTGTGAACCTTTAAGAATTTATGTACACACTTCATTGGAAAAGATAAAAGAAACCTATGCTTCACAAAAGGACTTGGAAAAGTGGCAAAGGGAAATGGAAAAGCCTACAATGGAGGTACAACAACTTGGGTGGAAAAGAGCAGCCCATGATAGAGTACCAGTTGGATATCAAGACTTTCTATTGTGGAGGTTGTGTAAATGAAGAGAAAGGTCATGTGTCAATACATCTTCAGGTGGAAGAAAATGTTTTTACCAGTGTCTGTTTAGTACGTTCTGGTTGAAATACAATGGTAACAAGAAATCTGCATCACTCAAAATACAGTTAGAATCTGATGCCTTTGCAAATGGAGTGTTTGAAGCATGCAGAAACTGGAGCATCTTTCCTAAAGCAAATCACCAGTAACAGTAACAAGTAAATACAGCTCCACTGGTTTCCATCAATGAACAGATAAAACCAGTGAACCTGAAAAGCTATAAGAGAAAAGAAACAGCCATGATGAAGCAGAAGAATCAAAGGAAGCAGAGGTCTTTAAAATAGATGTTTTGGAAACTTCCAGAAAAAAAATACCCACTCTAAGTTTTCAAAAACTTTACATAGCCACAATGAAGAACTGACTTAAGTTCTGTAAAGAATAAGAAACAAATTGGGTTTATGAATTACATAATATAACAGATAGTGAGAAATACACAGGGACCTACAGAATTGAAACAGTGGATCAGTAACACATTCAAATTCACTCAGATTTTTCCATATGCTTGAACATATGGAAAAGATGACAAAACATAATACCCAGGACTTCCAATACATGGATAATTTGAATCCTACAAAGGGTAGGGTAAGGAAATTGAAAGCTAATATATATATATTTATATTTGGGAGGGACTCACAAATCTTTCAAGAGATAAAAATAATTAAATTAAGTACAACTTGAAGGAATTTGTTAAATATCAGGAAAATACATGAATACATGAGGAGACCACTAAATATTCATAAAAATATTAGAATTTCATTGATTAAAAAAACAGGAAAAAACTAAAGAAAAATAAATTTTAAAATGTGTAAAAGGTTATGCTTATGTAAAGCATTTCAAGAAGTATAAGAATTTAGACAAGTTCACAATAATTTCAAAAGGAAAGAAAAATATTTTTTGCTTGGGAATTCTCTAGCAGAGGATTTTTAAAAATATTTGCCTCTACAGGAATAGATAACAATAAAGGAAAAGAACAACAGATTAACATGATTTCTTCAAAATCAAAAGCTTTCATAATGTAAAGGATTTCATTTCCCAAGAGAAAAAACAACTTATGGATTGAGACCCTGTGCTTTATATATTTAGATCTGATAAGGGGTTAATATATAAAATATAAGACAATTATTTATAGATAATTCCTTAAAAGATATCCATCAAAAGAAAATATCCCAATCAAAAAATAGTCAAAGTCCTAAATATATATATATATCACAGGGAGGCACACAAATGGTAAAAAAAATTGCATTAAAAAATACTCCTTATAATTAATCATAAGAGGAAGATGCCAAGTAGAACCTCCAAGACATATCACTTCACATACACTACAATGTCAAAGAGACAGCCACAATTTTGTATTCAAGCATTGTTCTGAGTAAAGTTACTAAATCATTGTGTTCAGCAGCAGATTATGGACAAAGAAAATGTGAGATTATTCATCAGTCAATCAATAGATTGATGGATAGATAGATTCAATCGAAATGTATACAGACTTCAAGAAAAGAAAAACGTACACAAATATTTTAATATTGAATTAGCTGAGACATCATGAAAATCTTAACATACATAAGGACAAAGCATTCAGTCTACCAAGAGTTGGTGTGTATTAAAATATTTGTATAAGTTTTTCTTTTCTTGAAACATGTATACATTTTTGGCGAATTCCAGAGCACTGAAAAATCAGTTCTGAAAATAAAATGTCATTTTCAGCAACATGGATGAAATTAGAATATAACATTATGCTGAAATGAAAAAAGCCAACCTCACACAAACATCACATATATTCATTTATTTCAATTATGAGTGGAATCTGAAGGGCAAAACACAAAGAAGTAGGATAGAATGGTTATGATAGAGGAATGAAGTGGGAGAAATGGATGGTGATAAGTGGATGCAAAGTTTCAACTAGACAAGAACTATACAAAGTTTTCACTAGGGGAACAAAGCACCTGACCTCCACAACTTAAAGGAGTAGAGGTTCAATTTGGTTCACAATTCAGGGGATTCAGTCCATGGCCTTCTGGCTCCAAGACAGAAATACCATGGAGCAGATATGGCAGAGGAAAGTGCCCACATTATTGTAGCCAAGAAGCAGAGTGAAAGAAAAACAACTAGGAAAGGAGATACCTATAGCTCTTGAAAGTATGTTGGGCTGAGGATATAGCCCAGCAGGCACAAGGTCCTCAGTTCTATTCCCTGCAAATAAAAAAAAAGCATGCTGCTAGTAACATACTTCTTACACCCAGAACCCACCTGACAACACATTTATCTGTACAATTTTTAATTAAAAGTTTACACATGTGGAATTATACATACAAAACCATGATGGCAGATAGGCTCATAGTTCTTGAAGCTGGCTGCAGTGGGGTGGGCTGCAGTGCTATTGAAGAGGAAGATTGCAAGTTGAGCCTGGCCTGGATAATAGCAATTTAGTCAAATTCTGACTCAGTTGATAGGAAATGATGGATAGACAGACAGACAGACAGACATTTGGATAGCACAGGATAATACTTTTTAAAAGGGCTAGGGATATATAGCTCAGTGTTAAAGCCCTGAGCTCAACCTCTACTACTTCAAAAAGAAAAGTTCGTACTAATGGTCATAATTTTAGACAAATTAAGAATGAGACTTGGATTTTACCTATGTAAATGCAACAATGATTAACTTTCCTAACTCTATTCTAGATTGATGTTCATGTATACCTATGTTTCTCCTAAGCCTCGGCACTCGCATGTTGGCTTTTGAAGCGTGCTGCCGTTACAAGGCCGTGATAGCCCGCTGTGCCCTCACTAGACAGGGCCTACCTGGAAGACACAGTCGCTGTGGGTGAGACCTGGTGGTGCCTGTGTCCCTTCCCACTGTCCTTTGTGCTTCCTGATTCCTGTTTTCCATAGGATGAGCAGCTCTCTTACATAGCCAGCTCTTCCTCTCATGGTTCTTCTTTCCTGGATCCAGAGGACTGTAAACTGAAACTTCTAAGATGTGCGAAATAAGATAAAAATCTTTAAGTTGTGGGTATCTCGTATTGTGTGCCAGCAGCAGGAAGAGTGGTTAAGACAGGATTGAAAGGGTGTCTACCACAGCAAAAACTACAATTTGAGGAGAAAAGTGTAGAAAATTTTAAAATAACTTGTTTTAGAGGAATAAATGATTCCTTCATTTGTAAGTAGAAAAATAGGTAAGTTTTTCTAAATATTTGAGCACAACTACTGATAGAGAAAAAGAAGATACTTAACCTTCTTAATCAATACATGAAAATAAAAAAATAATAGAAAATGACCAGAGCATAAAGAAAGCTTAAGGACAAACATATTCATTTCCCCAAAAACCTAAATTAATTAAAAATGCCACAATAAAAATGAATTCTCAGAATGTAATTTTAAAGCAAAAGCAAAATCCAGTACTATACTTTTGACAAAATGAATACATAAAATACAATGAAAGGGCCGGCCTGAAAGCTCAGGGGATTAAAACGCCTGCTTAAGCAGATGCAAGGACCCATTTGAGCCCACATGCTGCGTTGCCCCGCCCGGGATGCGCTGAGCCAGGACTAAGACTGGGCGTGGTGGCGCTCTCCTATAATCCAGGTGCTTGGAAGGCTAAAAACAGGAGAATCACTACGAGTATGATCTACGTACTGAGACCCTGTAGACCCTTTTCTAAATATAGAAAACAATAAATTGTAAAATTGTATTTTACGTAAGTAAAATACAATGAGAAACAAAGACTAATTTGCAAAACAGATGCTTCTCATCATATAATTGACAACAGTAAAACCTTCAATACAATATTAACAAATCTAGAGAAATTGCTAAATAATTTAAGAAATTTTCTCACAGATATGATTTTTAGCATGCTATTAAAATATAAGCATATTAGAAATTCTTTTTTTTATGTTTTTATTTGTTTATTCATTATTTACTGATAAGATTCAAACCAGAGTTGGAGGCAGGAAGCTGAGAAGTACTGGGGTGGAGGAGCTTAGCCCCACCTTGGACAGTCAGGGGAGTCTAGGGGGTGTCCTCTCCTGGCTGTCATTCTTCTCCCTGAAGTATTGTCATGATTTGGTCAGTAAAGATGCCTGTGTAAGTGGTGAAGGCTGCCGAGCCTTTGTTGTACATGTCCTTGATCTTCTCATCCACGGTAGGCAGAAAGGTCTTCTCATACAGGCCCTGGGCAGCTGCCTTGGCAGTGTCCCAGTAGCTGGAGAGGGTCTCCTGCACCTGAGCCAGCAGGGCTAGGCTGATAGGCTCATCTTGCTGGGTTGTACGGACACCCTGGACCTCACATCCCAGCAGCAGCAGCAGCAGCAGCATGGAACACAGAGGCAGGAGGAACCGGGTATCCATGGCGTCACCAACCAGGGAAGCGCTTATTCCACTGAGCCATCTCCTTGGCCAGATAAATGCCTTTATTAACTCCAGAGTGTAGAAGTCGAGGGCAGATGGGGGAGGTATATCCTCTGAAATTCTTAAAGCATACTACTACAAAATATCAAATTGTTCTTCATTTTACGTAAGTATACATTTCCATAGATGGTTACTGGGTGGTGAGAATGTGACTTAAAAATTAAGAATTTTTAAAAATTCTGAAATACATATCCAATATAGCTTATTTTACTAAACAAGCTCAGCACAGGGAAGATGAGCACTTGAACTTCGTCACCTCATCAAGTGAAGAAGCTCGTGGCCGAGGTGTTACTGCGGCAAGAGGCTCTGCATTCGCTCTGATGAGAACAGCTCCGGAGAGATCCCATATTAAGGTTTTATTCATAGGTTTGTAAGTTCTGGTCTCATTTCCTCTCATTTTCATTAATGTTATATTCAGCCACTAAAAGTGAAGGAAATTGAATAAAGGCACATTTGAAATATGCAGTAGCTCACACAAAATAGTTTAAGGGAACCTTAGAAATTACTTTGCATAAATCCACCACCAAATACCTAATTGCCTCTTGCCTCTTAATGTGCAGCTTGCACTATTAAAGACTATTGTTTCCTATATTCTTTATAAAACACAAATGTCACTTTCTCTTCTCCAAAGAATAACCTGATAAAAACTTTCCAACCTCAGAAATCTTAATGTTTCTCCTTAAGAAAAAAAAATCTCCCTTCTTAAACTCTAGCACTCACTGCGTGATGGAAATAATAAGAATCGAAACACTAAATCTAAATCAGATTCATACCTTCAGAATGTCCCTCTCTCTATTATTGAAAACACAGAAATAGTCACGAGAAAAAGAAAGCACAGATAAGGTGCGCAGTGAGATAACTGATCTCTGGAGATTAACAAATCACTTTTGTCAATGTGCAAACTCACAAGACACATGCAAAAATAATACGTTTCTAGGAATATTAAAAACTATCTTTCAACAATACATAATTGTCACCAGCATTTGTATGAAGTATTTTTTTCCTTTTGATCCAATACAGAGAAGTAACCGTTGTCCTTACTCAGTGGAATGACCTGCAGCTGCCTTCATGTTCTTGTTGTTACTGTCCAATGTAATTCTACAAACAACTCCTAGATAAAAGCTAATTTATTTGAATAATTACCCTAAATATGTTGGCATCCTTCTCTAAGTGTAGAGCATTTACTTTCCTGATTCATTCTTGTTTTTATTATTTCATTTCTAAGGTT